>JAVGWN010003623.1:0-10187 GCA_034552555.1 Semaprochilodus insignis | reverse complement strand
TTTTTTTTTTTTTTTTTTTTTTTTTTTTTTTTTTTTTTATTTCACTCTGCAAGATGTCATGTTTTCATTTACATTTACATTTAAGGCATTTAGCAGACACTCTTATCCAGAGCGACTTATGCTTTGTGTTCCATTGGATAATGTTTCCCAGCTAGTATAAGAAGGTTGGAGTCTAAAACTCACCATGAGCTCAGACGCTGCCCGAACAAGGGCCAGTGCTGATACCTAGAGAGAACAATACACAGACATATATAAGACATAAGTGCACTACCCAGCAATCCCAACTCAGTGCTCACACCTAGAGTTTTCCAGAGTTTTCCAGTGTAAACGATTCCCACAGTGTAGACCACTCCAGAGCCCAGAGCCAATTTGAATATATTCATCCAGGAGGCCCCATTCCTGTCTTTTGCTTAGACCACCAGAATCACTAAATCCAACCATGCTTACTTCTCAGAGACAGCAAGAAATTATGAGGAGCAGGAGGTCAGAGAGAGTTTATATGCACCAGTCTCATGATCTTGTGGTCTCTTGCCAACTGGCCTGTGGTCAGCTATAAATGATTGTGCATCTCTTTGTCCATTTTATCTACTCCACTTATAACTCTATATAAGTGCACTTTCTAGTTCTACAATTACAGACTGTAGTCCATCAGGTTCTGCATACCTTGTTCTTCAGTGCGCAGGACCACCACGGAGCAGGTGCCACTGAATTGATGTACAAATAGGGAGTGGTTGGTATAGTGTAGTGGGTAACATCTTTGTCTCCCATGCTGTAGACTGGGTGTTGTGACACATACATGTTGAGTGTATAGATTCAGCTTTGCTGCCTATTACAGTTCTTTGTTTTCCAGAAAAATCTCCAATAACAATAAATATAAGTTTAATAATTAGAAAAAAAATATTCATAAATATTATGGCATAAGTCAACAATTAATCATAATAGACTAAAGAAGTGTTAAAAACAATTACAGAGCAGAGGAGGGCTTCTTTCTTGTTGTCATTACTGGCTATAACTAAATGCAACAACATTCTATTTTGGATTTAATTGAGTTTTAATTTGCAATTGACAGCTATTTAATTTATATCCAACAGCTCCTTTGCAGCTCAGCCATGTACTGTTTTCTGACAAGCAACCCACAAATTTCTAAAGTGGAAGGGACCACCAACATCCCCCAATTTCCACCGAATTTGTGTCTGAAGGAATGATTAGTCCTGCCGTTGATAACACTGTAGCAGTTAGTCCTCTAATCATAGTGAAGTATCGGATATACTCATGGTCAATAGAATAGTTGCACAAATAGTTGCACCCAGAAAGAATCAACCCACAGGAATGAAACTTGGTGGGTAGGTTTGACATTGTGAGACATGCCAATGAGTCAAGTTTCACTCTTGACTGAACATGTGACACAAGCAAGGACAGGCCTTATCGCTGTACCTGACTGACCCAACAGCAACAATTGCATTCAGTGAGCAGTGATGTCCTCTATGAGTCATCCTGTTAGTGCCAGCACCATTAGCCAGATGACTGCACAACACAGGAATACATGCACGCAGACTTTAACTGTCAACATCGCCAAAGACTGCAGTGGTGTCGTGCCAGACTGTCATGGAGTGACTCAGAATGGCAGTGGGTCATCTTCAGTGACGAGTCCCGCTTTTGTCTTGGTGGAGACGACCAATGAATCCTTGTGTGGAGGGACTGTGATCAGTGCCAAGGTGAACAGTTTGTTGTCACGTGTCACACATCCAGAAGGCCTGGTATCACTCGACCTCCAACCCTACCACACAATCTGCAGGAACTGTGTGAGGATATTCAAGCTGCATGGGATGGATTATCACAGGACACCATTAGGAACCTCTACAACTCCATGCTGAGACGTCTGCCATGTTGCGTTAGCAAACACAGCGGCCCGACGCCATACTGAGAGACACTACTTCTGTATGTGTAGCTCAATAAATATTGCCCATATCAGTCTAAATTTATCATCATATGTTGTTCCTTTATCTTCCTTCCCAATAGCACTGCAATCCCACACTTCATTTTGGGTGCAGCTATTCTTTTGATGGTGAGTGTATATTATCTTCTGTACGTCACTGCGCAGAGTGATGCTTCCACGTTCCTGTCAAAACGAGTTCATGGAAAGATACAGGAGTTTACTCCCTTACGCAGCCTGGAATTAAGGAGCTCTCTTATTCTCGCTCCTTTACACTTTCTCCTTTTTTTCTCTCTTACACACTAATTTGCCATATCCTCTTCAAGACGAATTAATAACTGTCATGCGACTCCATGGCATTCTAATTGCATTCAACAGCGGGGACCCCTTATATATATGCCGGCTCTCCGTGGCCCACCATTTAAAGAGGAAATTAAAAAGGAACGAATTGTGCCACCGGCGCATCTGCTTCCCATCTTTTTGAATCCTGCACCGAGGCACACGGAAAGGTCACTTTTCTAATTTCACGGACACCATCTGCGGTCATCCGTCAAAATTCCGCTGATTCTCAGATTTCCGCTACATTCCAATTTGTTTATGTCCGCTTCCACGGTCATTAACACTGTTATATTGACATGATGGATCTGATTAATTGTTCCAGAAGTGGCCGTCTCGCTGACTGCCTTTGACGGATTCGGATTGTCCACCCCCCATAAAAAAAAAAGGGAAAAGGAAAAATGAAGGGAAGAGAAGAATGAAGGTGAATTAACCTTTAATTGAAGTAAACAAAAAAAAAAAGAAGTGAACCTCCTTACCTTTCGTCCTTATGGGGGCAAGAAACAGAAGAGCGAATTGTGATTAAGGAACAAAAAGCTAATCAGTCACACCAGCGCGCAGATCTAAACAACCTCTAATTATCGTGATTTACCCCAGCAAACCCCGGCTGCTGCGTGCGGAGATGGATGACACGTTTGATAATGAGTTGAGACCACAGCAAGTGTGTGTGTGTGTGTGTGTGTGTGTGTATGAGCTTCAGTGTCCTCACATAGGACTGAATTGCTTTCCTCCTTGTAGACTGAGGCTGCACGGGTGCAATCTTCCTCAGTCCCACACCACTCTCAGCACTCTCTCCTCTATGGCCCAGCACTTCTCTACAGGACTAATGAGGACACACAGCTCCAGCCTCAGAGAGTTGTGGTATTTGCTGCAGATTATGACACACCGCGACTGGAGGGCAAAGGCACACAGCAATCCTTCCTTTTTCCCAATTACAGCCGGACACTTATGAGTCAGCATGTGCTCGGATAGACAGCATAAGCCGTCAGACTGCACTGATGCCGTTGCAATGCTTTGCATGAGTGAATGCATTTCATTCGTATGTTATTGTGGTTTTACAGAAGCCTGCTTATTATTATTATTATTATTATTATTATTATTATTATTATTATTATTATTATGATTTTTTATGAAGTACCAAAGCAGTCATAGGCCAGTTCTGACTAAACATGTTGCACATTGCACACATTTGTCTTATTTTGGTAACACTTCCTATGAATCATGTATTCATAATGCACTATAAATACATGTATGAGGCATTATATAGCATACATAACACCTGACAATGCTTGGCTGAACTTGTTTAATGTCTCTTAAGTGGTTATAATGACATGCATAATGCCTAATAATGCTAGAGTATGCAACTCTATAATGACAGGATTCATAATGTCTTATAACATCTGCCCATAAGAACACTGTAGACACTAATGCTACCACGTACTGTAATACTTTATAGAGTTTTATTATACCTCATAGAGCATTAGAAGTGGTCATTACAGGCTCTAAGTGAAGTGAGATTGACTAACTGGTAAACCGGGACATACAATGTGAATACTGTATGCTCTCTGGTACAACATCTGTACTTATAATGCTCTTATGAACAGATATTATAGTGCATTATGGAACCTGGCATTATTAAGTTGCTTACTCTTGTTTCACAAGGTGTTACGCATGTAATTATAACTAGTTGTCCTTAATACTGAGAGACACTACTTCTGTATGTGTAGCTCAATAAATATTGCCCATATCAGTCTAAATTTATCATCATTTATTGTTCCTGGTAACCTTTATCTTCCTTCCCAATAGCACTGCAATCTCACACTTCCTTTTGGGTGCAGCTATTCTTTTGATGGTGAGTGTATATTATCTTCTTGCGCAGAGTGATGCTTCCACGTCCCTGTCAAAACGAGTTCATGGAAAGATAGAGGAGTTTACTTCCTTACGCAGCCTGCAATTAAGGAGCTCTCTTATTCTTGCTCCTTTACACCTTCTCCTTTTTTCTCTCTCTCACAGATTAATTTGCCATATCCTCTTCGAGACGAATGAATAACTGTCATGCGACTCCATGGCATTCTAAAGTGTTATGCATGTAATTATAACTAGTTGTAAGTAATTATACAAGTTTAAACCCGGTATTATAAACCATTATAAGGGCTTATGTATGATATATAACCCTGTATACATGCATTCAGATAGCACGGTCAGAAAGCATGTTTGAAAGCAGCCTGGGACGCCTCATACTCACAGTTTTAGTTATGCCAAATCCAGTCTAAAATCAACTTCTCTGGGCCAAGCACTACGTCCAAAGCCAACCCAGGGATTTCCCAACTTTACACCTGCACCAGAGTAGGTCTGGGAAGCTTTTCACTCCCTCCTCCGCCACATTTCGCCTCCAGTGACCTGTTCAAATTTCTCAGTTCCCCGCCTGCTGCTGTGCCTCAAACAGACACAGGACAGTGTTTTAGTGATCAGAGACGTTAGACACCTGAAGGCTGCTGACTCTAGAGGTAACGTTGCTATCTCTTGTTTTCCAGGTGCCCGGGTGTTGGATATCTCCAAACGGTTTCCAACAGCTCAGAATAAACATGAGGACATTGGCATCATGGTCCTTCACGCACAGATGAACATCATCTCATCCCGTAAGAGTGAAATCCTCAAAGAGCATTTCAAATTACTTCCAGACACTGTTGAGAAGAGAACTGAGGTCAACTGAGTCATCATCTCAGGACCTCTACCCACCTACAGGAGTGGAGGTGAGGTGCTTAGCAGGATCTAAGAGCTCCACAGTTGGCTCCAAGACTGGTGTGTTAACAACAACATTGGCTATGTGAGCAACTGGGGTGCGTTTTGGGATGAACCGGCTCTCTACCGCTGGGAGGGATAACACCCAAGCCGCAGTGGTTCTATAATGTGTCCGAAAACAGAGAAGGTCCTACGCCAGGACAGACGTAACAGAAGTAAACAACCAGCATGGAAGTTGTATCAATAGCAGACAACTTCAGCAATACTGAGACAGTTAAAACACAAAAAGATGTCACAATTTGTATTACAAAAATCATAAAATCCTTAGAAAATCAAAGACACGAGAAAAAAAAAACATGAAAAGTCAAAATGTCAATAATAATAATAAGTCCTGCATGCTTACAACAGACAAGTTCAAATTAGTCACCAGTGACTGAAATGTACCTAATAGCATGAAGTACCTCCATAAGCAAAAATAACAGCTGTGGTTGGATTCAGCTTGGACTGGACAAGTTTCTGGATGTAGGCCACATCAATGTTCAGACACTCCTGCATCAAAGAATTGAACAGTTGGGCCAGATTTGGTGGACGCCTTCCCTGGCAAAATTCTCAGGAAAGTTTCCTGTAGACTGGGATTTTTGCCACTGCTGGTAGACCCGTATGACCGTACGCTTCCATACACCTGCAGATTCAGCTACTTCCTTCACACTATGGCCTTTGGCACGTCCAAGTACAATCACTCCTTTTAGCCAATCATTAACATCTGCTTCGGAGCCATTTTCCATACATGGAATCAAACGTTCACTGCACTGTCCCACCTCTTCTCAATCTATGGATCCCGTCACTCACACCCTACTGGTATTTATAGCCCCATTATCCTCATGCAGTGCCATCTGCAGGAACCTGAAGTTACTACCACCTCAAACATGCAAGGTGACTAATTTTTTGTCTGGGGAGCCTAATTTTGCTTATTGTAAGAAATTAGTTTGAAACAGGCCAAATCATCTGCCAATATAGTGTGAAAATTTGGCTTACAAAAGCCACAAGTAAAACAATCAGTACTGAGCCTAGCCACTGGGGACTCCATTTCCCAGGATGCCCTGGGTGAGCATGTGACCTCCAGTAGGCAGTCAGCAACCTATCCCAGATCGACCTCACCTGATTACTGATTTGTGTCACCTGTTTTGTGGTCTATTTAAGATGTTTGCTTTGTCTAGCAAAGTATCATATCTGTTTAGTAAGAATATGCCATGTCTTTCTCTGCTCATTGTGATGTCTGTTTTTTTGGGCCTTCTTTTTCACTGTGATTTTGGATCGCCCCTTTGTTTGCCTTTGTTTCGACCCATCGCTTGTTTTTTGTTCGACCTTGTGTTGTGCTTTGGTAAGAAGTCTTTGTAGCCTCATTTGCATACACCATACCTTGGCATGATCTTTACAAAAATAATCTCAAAATGAGAATTGTAAGTTATATCAGTTTGAATCATCAAATTGGGTGATCATCAATTTGGATCATTTGAATTGCCAAGATCTCTTTTTTTGCAGTAAAAAAAAAAAATCCAGATTTTATGTTTCTACAGTATCTCACAAAAGTGAGTACACCCCTCACATTTTTGTAAATATTTTATTATATCTTGTCATGGGACAACACTGAAGATGTGACACTTTGATACAATGTAAAGTAGTCTGTGTACAGCTTGTATAACAGTGTAAATTTGCTGTGCCCTCAAAATAACTCAACACGCAGCCATTAATGTCTAAACCGCTGGCCACGAAAGTTACTCAATTAGCCATTTTCCCTCCCTGGTGTCTCACTCTCTCATACTGGTCACTGGAAGTTCAACATGGCACCTCATGGCACAGAACTCTTTGAGGATCTGAAAAAAAGAAGTGTTGCTCTACATAAAGATGGCCGAGGCTATAAGAAGATTGCCAACACCCTGAAACTGAGCTGCAGCACGGTGGCCAAGACCATACAGCAGTTTAACAGGACAGGTTCCACTCAGAACAGGGCTCTCCATGGTCCACCAAAGAAGCTGAGTGCACATTCTCAGCGTCATTTCCAGAGGTTGTCTTTTGAAAATAGATGTAAGAGTGCTGCCGGCATTGCTGCAGAGGTTAAAGGGGTGGGGGTCAGCCTGTCAGTGCTCAGACCATACGCCGCCCACTGTATCAAATTAGTCTGCATGGCTGTCGTCCCAGAAGGAAGCCTCTTCTAACGATGATGCACGAGAAAGCCCGCAAACAGTTTGCTAAAGACAAGCAGACTAAGGACATGGATTACTGGAACCACGTCCTGTGGTCTGATGAGACCAAGATAAACTTATTTTGTTCAGATGGTGTCAAGCGTGTGTGGCGGCAAACCAGATGAGAAGTACAAAGACAAGTGTGTCTTGCCTACAGTCAAGCATGGTGGTGGAAGTGTCATGGTTTGGGGCTGCATGAGTGCTGCCGGCTGTGGGGAGGTACAGTTCATTGAGGGAACCGTGAATGCCAACATGTACTATGACATACTAAAGCAGAGCATGATCCCCTCTCTTCGGAAACTGGGCCGCAGGGCAATATTCCAAAATGATAACGACCCCCAACACACCTTCAAGACGACAACTGCCTTGCTAAAGAAACTGAGGGCGAAGGTGCAGGACTGGCCAAGCATGTCTCCAGACCTAAACCCTATTGAGCATCTGTGGGGCATCCTCAAACAGAAGGTGGAGGAGTGCAAGGTCTCTAACATCCACCAGCTCCGTGACGTCGTCATGGAGGAGTGGAAGAGGATTCCAGTGGCAACCTGTGAAGCTCTAGTGAACATCATGCCCAAGAGAGTTCAGGCAGTTCTGGAAAATAATGGTGGCCACACAAAATATTGACAGTTTTTTAAATATTGACAATGTGGCCACTTTCACTTAGGGGTGTACTCACATTCGTCGCCAGCGATTTAGACATTAATGGCTGTGTGTTGAGTTATTTTGGGAGCACAGCAAATTTACACTGTTATACAAGCTGTACAATGATTACTTTATATTGTGTCATATCTTCAGTGTAGTCTCATGAAAAGATATAATAAAATATTTACAAAAATGTAAGGGGTGTACTCACTTTTGTGAGATACTGTATCTGAAAAATATTTGGGTGAAAAAGGCACAGCAACTTTACTTAAATCTGCTCCTAACTAAGACAGGTTTGCTAATACAGTAAGACAGGTCAGGAGAGGAGGAGTACCCAGAACCTACTGTACTAAATCATTTTAGAGAAATTTCAAACTTCCTTAGACACCT
This sequence comes from Semaprochilodus insignis, assembly GCA_034552555.1. Lineage (NCBI taxonomy): Eukaryota > Metazoa > Chordata > Actinopteri > Characiformes > Prochilodontidae > Semaprochilodus > Semaprochilodus insignis. The sequence continues at coordinate 1,904 of JAVGWN010003623.1, read as the reverse complement.
TTTCTAATACCAAAGAAGGTATATGAGAAGTCTCCCGTCAGGTTGTTGTTCTAATCATAGTACTGAGACAGCACTGGTGTACAAGATCCTCCTATCCTGGTCTTATTGGATCTTGCGGTTTTTGATGCAGTTGATCACAAGATTCTAATCCACTGTCTTCAACTCTGGGTCGGTCTCTCAGGCACTGTTTTAGAATGGTTGAAATTTGTAATGGTTTTTGGTTTCTTGTGTAATGCTTCTTGTGGTGTACCACAAGGATCAGTTTTAGGGCCTTTTAATTTCTCTTTGTAAATGATACTTCTAGGTGATCTCATAAGGAAACATTAGATATAACTTTTCACACCTACACAGATGACACTTTTTTTTCCATTCCTTCTGATAATCAAGACACACTGAGGTATTTCTCAGTGGATGTCAAAATGTTCTATAACTAAATCAACAACAAAATAAAAAACTGAAATACTGATTCTTCCTACCAAAAATCAGAAACTTGGGTATAATCTTAGAATTTGAGTTTTATCCTGCATATTACAGCAGTCTTTAAAGTAGCTTATCATCATTTGTAAGTATTGCAAAAGAGTTCAGCCTATTTTAGAGCAATACAGGGAAACTTGTTCAAGGTTTTATTACAAGCAAAATTGATTACTATAATGTTCTTCTAACAGTGGCTCCTAAGAAAACAATCCATCCCCTACATTTTTTTTTTTTTTTGCAAAACCATTTTCCAACTCTTTATTACAGTACACTTAAACTAGGGATGGACTGGAGGTGAAGGACAATTTCCGGTAAGCCGTTATGTGTCTAGGTCACTGAGAGAGTAGGAAGGAGAGAAATGCATTGACCTTAACAATTTGAATTGACACTGTGCTGGGCAAACAATGGCTAAATGAAACAACTTTGGATTTAATTTGAGTTTTAAACTGTTCTTGACAACTATTTAATAATATCCAACAGCTTTTTTGCAACTCAGTTATGTATGCTTTTCTGTGTATGGAAAGGACATTACCCCGTCTACCTTCCTGTCCCCACCAAACTTGTGTCTGAAGCAATGATCTGTACCTCTGTTGACATCACTATTGTAGTTAGTCTTTCTCTGTATGTCACTGTGACTTTACTGTGACAGTAATTGACTGACCAGCTCCTCCTGCCATATTACTGTCACAATGAGTTCAGGGAAGGTACAGACGTTTTTCTCACTTACACAGCCTGCAATTAAGAAGCTCTCTGTTTCTTTTGCACCTTCTCTCACATACTAATTAATCTCTCCAAATCATCTCCTCTCAGCTAGTGATGAACTAGCCACGTTCCACTGGTTCCACTGGGCCACTATGTGTGTGGGCCACTGAAAGATTAGTAAGGAGAGAAACACATGGTCCTAAATAAACTAAACAGAGACTGCCCAGGACAGACAGCATGTGCTAGGCAAATACTGGCATGCTTGTGTCTAGACTCGTTAGAGTCCTACTCCATTCTGAGTATATAGACACTGGGCAATCACGTAAACTGGTTCGGTCTGGGTTGTCTAGGCTGGTCTAGACAAAAATCCAGGACTGAATATAGTTCATAGTCCAGTTCTAACTAATACTACAGTAACTCAGTAAGTGTAATGCGTTAGTGTACTGTAAGTAGCGTGTCGGTGTACAGTAACTCAGTAAGTGTAATACGTTAGTGTACGGTAAGTAGCGTGTTGGTGTACGGTAACTCAGTAAGTTTAACGCATTAGTGTACTGTAAGTAGTGTGTTGGTGTGCGGTAACTCAGTAAGGGTGACGCGTTAGTGTACTGTAAGTAGTGTGTCGGTGTACAGTAACTCAGTAAGTGTAATGCGTTAGTGTACTGTAAGTAGCGTGTCGGTGTACAGTAACTCAGTAAGTGTAATGTGTTAGTGTACTGTAAGTAGCGTGT
>JAVGWN010003622.1:0-10187 GCA_034552555.1 Semaprochilodus insignis | reverse complement strand
AATTGTTTTTGCTTTTGTAATTTTGTTTTCTTAAATGTAATTTTTTTCATTTGTAAATTTGTTTTTGCTTTTGTAATTTTGTTTTCTGAAATGTAATATTTGTGTTGCCCTTGTAAAATTGTTTTTGCTTTTGTAGTTTTGTTTTCTGAAATGTAATATTTGTGTTGCCCTTGTAAAATTGTTTTTGCTTTTGTAGTTTTGTTTTCTTGAATGTAATTTTTTTCATTTGTAAATTTGTTTTCACTTTTGTAATTTTGTTTTCTGAAATGTTCATTTGTTCTGCACTTCTCGGCCACCGTAGTCATTGGTTGTACTTGGTTATACTACCGGCAGTTACAGTTTATACCAATTAGTCTATGAGGCCAACCTGTAAGCCTCAGCGTAAGATACTGACTCATATATTCACAACATGGACAAATTAGACACATAGATACAGATATACATTACACTGACACCCACGACACAGCGCTTTACAGACACGGAACACGTGAAGTACGTCACAGAGCCGGTTGTCTTTTCACAGGCAGATTCTTTTTAGTGTTATAACAGTGATAACTTTCTAACCTACTGAACTTCATATTCCTAAGAGGACTCAAAAGATGTTCCTCAACGAGAGTCAATATAGGCAGTCTGTAATTCTGTAATAACCCTGTCAGGTGTTTCAGATCGACACCCTTCAGCATTATCCAGAACTTTAATAAGAAGGAATTAACATCTGGAGGAAAATCTGGAGCTGATAGCCTTGCTAAGTTGCTAAGCTACTTGTTATGCTACTAGTTATGGAAGTCCCCAAGTAGTTCAAACTGCAAGAAATTAACAATGCAATTTCAAAGTATGGGATACATTAATATAATAAAAGCTTAAAAACAGCTTTTAAAAATAAATGATATCTTTTACAGGTCAGCAGAGTTTAACCCAGGCAGGGTAATCTGAGGGTCTGATGTAACTGTTTTGCCTTTCACGTACTGGAGTGAAAAGACTTCTATAGAGGATCCATCTATAGTGAAGCACCCTCTGATAACAGCAATAGAAGAGAGGAAGAGAAAGAAGGGAATAAGCAGTAGGAGAGATGCAAGCAGTGGAAAGAGAGGAAAATGGCTTCTCATAAAGGGTTCAAGCACAGAATGATTTAGGATGATCTGTTTTAAGATAATGATTGTTAAGTCTAAATGCTCTACATGATGCGGAAAGGTTGGCTGAAATGAGAGAGAGAGTTCTGGAAGGTGAGGGAAGGTTCTGAAAGCTTTGCAAAGGAACTGGTCAGTGTGGAAAGGATGGCTGAAATGAGAGAGAGAGTTCTGGAAGGTGAGGGAAGGTTCTGAAAGCTGTGCCAAGGAACTGGTTGGTGCGGAAAGGATGGCTGAAATGAGAGAGAGAGTTCTGGAAGGTGAGGGAAGGTTCTGAAAGCTGTGCCAAGGAACTGGTTGGTGTGGAAAGGATGATTCTGGAAGGTGAGGGAAGGTTCTAAAAGCTGTCCTAAGGAACTGGTTGGTTAGAAAGGATTTGCTGAAAGGATAGAGAGAGTTCTGAAAGGTCAGGGAAGGTTCTGAAAGCTTTGCAAAGGAACTGGTTGGTGCGAAAAGGATGGCTGAAATGATGAGAGAGTTCTGGAAGGTGAGGGAAGGTTCTGAAAGCTGTGCCAAGGAACTGGTTGGTTAGGAAAGGTTGGCTGAAATGATGAGAGAGTTCTGGAAGGTGAGGGAAGGTTCTGAAAGCTGTGCCAAGGAACTGGTTGGTTAGGAAAGGTTGGCTGAAATGATGAGAGAGTTCTGGAAGGTGAGGGAAGGTTCTGAAAGCTGTGCTAAGGACCTGGTTGGTTGAAACGTTCTGGTAGTGAGAAAGGTAGTCTAAGGGTGAGGGAAGATTATGCCGGAAGACAAGGGAAGGTTTGCAGGAAATCGAGGGGAGGATAGCTGGAGATTGATGGAAGTTTACAGGAAGAGGTAAGGTTAGCTTGAGTCTAAGGGAAAGGTTCTGGAGAATCAGGAGCTTGAAGGAATGTAAACTGTAGTTTCCAAAGGAAAGTTCTGGAAACTGAAGGAATCCTCTGGAGGTTGAGGGAGGTTCTAAGGGGTTAAGGATAGTTGCGCTAAAGATGAGGGAATGTTGGCTGAAAGGATAGGGATTGTTCTAGAGGTTGAGAGAAGGTTCTAGAAGGTGAGGGAAGGTTTACTGAAAAGTTCTAGAGAAAAGTTTTCTGGAGGTAGCAGGAAAGTTAGCTGAAAAACGAGGGAAGATTATACTGGAAGATGAGGAAAGGTACCCATAAAATATGGGGGACGTTACCTTGGTGGGAGGTTAGAAGAAGGTTGAAGTAAGGTTAGCTGGAAGTTGATGAAATGTAGCCTGTTGTTCGAAATAAGACCACTAGAAGTCGAGGAAAGGTTCTGGGGGAGTGAGGGAAAGTTACCTGAATGGTGAGGGAATGTTGGCCGAAAGGTTCTTGAGGTTGAGAGAAGAGGAGAGAATGCTTGTTGTAAATTAAAGGAGGGTTCTGGAGGTAGTGGGAAAGTCAACTGAAAAATTAGGGAAGATTATGCTGGAAGATGAGGGAAGGTAGGCTAGAAATCCTGGGGATGTTGGTTGGAAGTTAAGGTGAGGTTAGCGGGAGGCTGAGGGATAGTTAGCTGGAGGTTAAGGGGACAGGTCTGGAGGGCCAGAGAAGGTTTGCTGGAGGTTGACAGAATATAAGCTGTATTTGAACAAAGGCAACCAGACCCTAAGTTGAAGGAATGCTCTGGAGGTTGAGGGAAAGTTACCTGAATGGTGAGGGAATGTTGGCTATTCTAAAGGTTAAGAGAAGGTTCTAGAAAGTGATGGAAGGTTTGCTAGGGAAGGTTCTGGAGTAAAGTTAGCTGCCAAATGAGGGAAGATTACGCTGGAAGATGAGGGAAGGGAGGCAAGGAGTTGAGGGGATGTTAGTTGGGCAGGTTAGTTGGGGGTTGAGGGAAGGTTACATGAAAGGCGAGGGGAAGTTTGCAGGGAAGTTAGGGAAGGTTCAGGAGGTTGAGGGAAAGTTCTGTAGGCTGAGAGAACAAAAGCTGCTTGGGGGAAGGTTCGCAAGACATGGTGAAGGGATTGCCTGATCAGAGGGTGCTGAGCAGTGAGTGAGAGAAGCTCCTCTAATGAGTTGGTGATCTGATTGGCTGTTTCGGTCGGTACTAACCCCTCTACAACTTACCCTTGTGTGGTGTGACCAGGAGGTCCAGGTTCTTCTGGGACAGATTTGGCCAAATTGCCATCATCTCCTTACGCAGTTCTGCATCCATCTGGTGCTTGTCTGCCCCGCCTGAGAGCATGTGATGTCAAGGCATACACAAATACGTCATATTGAATTGTGGAGAAATTTGAGATCTCATGGTGAGCTCAGAATTGCAAGCTAATCAATTTTTTGTGAGGTCATAAAGTTACACCCTATAGGCCTATATACAGAGAGATAAGAACAGATCAAATGCTACGGGCAGATGTTCCATACCCTTAGCAATCTTGATGTCAAGCGCAGTGCGAATTAAGGCCATCAGGGTGGAGTTGAAATGCACTGTGTTGTCATCAGCAACAGGCAAGTCCATACGCAGCAGTCTCTGTGGAGAGTCAATCAGTGGAATTGAGGGTGCGTGGGCGTGTCTAAAGACCATTCAAAACCTCCAATCTGAAGTTTGGCAGGAAAGATAAAAGGTGGAGGGAGCTCAGTGGGTGGTGGCCAAAACAAGCCTGGCAGGCCCCATAGGTCTGTTCTGGTGGGGACATTTACTGGATAGGCCACTGGACGATGAAGCTTTGGCTGGAGTTTGCATTAGGCGCACCCCCACTTAGTTCTGATGTCCAGTCTCGTACGTTTGCTCATTTTCATTTTTAGATCTTCTGAAGTGCTAACTTTAACCATGTGCACTATGAGTGAAAGGCACAGCACATCTGTAGGAAGACCCAGTGGAGGCATCTGTGAGAGTGATGACCTCATTGTACAACTACTGACTATTTAAACATGTTATGATATACCGTTAGGTACCAGTCAAAAGTTTGGAACCTTTTGATTGCACAAACATAATCATCGCTACAATGCCAGTAGTTCATGCTAATCTCATATTTAAGATGTCCAAAGTTTTACATATTTTTTAATTCAATAGGAACACCCTTTGTGCATATATGGACTGTTGATAGAAGCGTCCAAGGTGGTTCCTCATGATCCTCCTCAAGAGAACGCCAAGAGTGTGCTGGATCAAGGCAAAGAAGTAGTACTTTCTTTTATAGTACCTTAAGTTCTAGGTGTGGTCGCTGGGCAAGTGTGAGGTACAAACTAGGTATTATTTTTGGCTATCAAGACTAAATAACACTAAAATCCAAAACTAGATATAGTTCTAGATATTAACTGGGTAGGTGTGAGCTACTGTGTACCTATTTTGGGAAAAAGAGGGGTAAGTACATAGAACATCTAATAATTTGCTGATGTCAGAACTAAACCTTGTATCTCCAGCATTTCCACATAAATTTACAGGAGAAGACAAAAACAGAAATTTGTTTTAATATATTACATATATATATTAATTTTATATTTAATATATATATATATCATATAATAATATATATCAGTGTAACCAGACCTTTTTCTAGTAATTTTGGGTTATTTCCTTTGGTCCATGAAATTTATCATGAAATTTACACATACCGTAAAGGGCAACATGTACTTTCAAATGATATCAAAAAACTAAAAAATGTGAACTTTGAAGGTTTTTCTCGGACAGCAGCTAATTGGATAATTATTTAGAGTAAGTTGGACTAGGTAAGTACCAGCACATACTAAATTAATTTCGTTACTATAACTTCGCTGTAAATAGAATAATTGTTATTGACACATCTTATATGGTGTCTCTGAAAATAAAAAAATAAGCTTTTTTTAAACAGTTTGGGGTCACGGATTTCATCCATATAAACCAATGTCTCTAAAGATATGTGTATAAAAAGACTCTACAATAAAACTAATTAATTCCCTGATTTCTTAAGTTTCAAACAGCTTGCAGGAACCTGCAAAAATTACAACTTTAAGATAAACAAACTATATTTGACTATATTTGACTTTTCACAAGCCCTCATATCTGAAAACCCATAACCAATTTATTTGCTAATTCAACAGACATTTATAGTGACAAAAAATTCTAATTAGAAAATAACTTATTCTTTAATAAAACTTTCACTTCCTAACTTTATGTTGTTCCTAAAATACTGTAAACTGTTTTGGGGTCTAGTTTGTGGGATATCAGTATACACAGTTTGAGTTATTACTGAATAACTGTTACTATTATAACAACTGACCCCGAAAGTTTGTGTGGTAGTGTAATTCAGGGTTTTTATAATGCACTTTCCTACTTACATGTTTAGCATTAGAGTAAAATTCTGTGTATACAAGTATGTATTTACTGTGTTCAGTGTATGTTTCAGAAATCTAATTATATATCTATTAGCTTATCACCTGTTCTTCAATCTGCACTTGAACTCTTCTATGATGTTCTCTGTAATAGCGCACCAGCACTTTAGTACTACGTATTAATGTCCTTATCGCATATATCTACATACTGCACATCTGTGTTACACCTTGCTACACCATGTACTTTTGCACTTTAAGAACAGATACATCTCCATTTTATTGTTTTCTATTACATCTTTATTTTTATTTTTGATTTATTTTGTTTTTTATATAGTCTATTTTATTTATTCTTATCTATTTTGTTTTAATTTCTTTTGTAGCTTCTATGTGTACTCCGGTATGTAAGCTGCTGTAACACTGTAATTTTCCCTTGGGAATAAACAAAGAGTTATCTTATCTTATCTTATAATTAATAGTTACCTTGGAGTGTGGATCTCACCAGTACTTTACCTGGTTAATAGCTAGAACTTAAGGGACTGTAAATGAAAGTATTACCAGCAAAGTGGGACTTAAAATCTAAAAAAAGTTTTAGATTTGTTAATCCCTACTATGTTTTACCACCGTAAATCCATACTGTATACTTTTAACTTTTACCGTCCAAACTTTTAACTGCTGTCGTGTAGCAGTAATTTAATTTGGAGCTCTCACAGATCACATGATGGAAGCATGACATGTTTGGCTTTAGTAATCTTCTGACCCAAACGCCTGATTTTGTCTCAGTTCTTTGACGACGGCTCAGAGCTCCCCCTACCTGCTGGAGGCATCGTTTCCAAACAGCTAAATAGATAAATGAAGGAAACGGTGTCTAAGAACAGCTCCACCTGGTGGCCTCTGTTTTTCAGACTCCGGTTTTCTTTCATTTAAAAATTACCTTCGAACAACGAGCGTCGGCCATCGGTTCACAAAGCACATGACATGGCGGGCGTTAGTGAGCGTGAGAGCCGATGTGTGAGTGTTCTCCGACGTTCTCCTTCGGAACCATTCCGGTACAAGCATGATAAGCCGCAGCTCCATACCATTAACATGCAACGGCTCATGCAGCGATAGCCCTCATCACCACCCTCCCTGCCCTGCATGCAGCGTGCAACGCATGCACCCCCCGCCCCCCCCACAGCACGAGCAGCCGCGCACAGAGAGGACCATTTATCACTTGTCGTGTTTTCTCTTTCATTGCACTGATCACTCATTTTTAAGGGGGGGGAGGTGGGGTTGGTTGTGTTTTCTTTGCTGGTTGGGCTTGTAGCTCATTCGCTGATCGTTTTTGGACTTTTTGTTCCAGATTCTTTCTGATCTCTCAATGCAGGACGGGTGCGGTCAGTCAATAAGGTCAGTTTCGAGTGGCATTCCCTGCGGAGTTACGGAGTTACGAAGTTAGAGAGAGTGAGGAAAGGACGTGGGGCTGGGTTAGACACCGGCCAGGTGTAGGGTTGGAGCACAGGTTAGTTCACTCCAGACTGGAAGGCCATGAGATGTTTCCACAGTTAAAAAAAACAAAGAAACAGGTGACAGGTGGGCGTATGCTTGGCGATGGACTGACTGAAGGAATGACTGGGGGAAAGAGCGAGAGAGGGATGACTTGCTTGACAGAAACAAAAGAAAGGAAAGAGAGTGAGGGCGGGGAAGGGGAGAGTGATGTGCAGGAAGGCCGACCAGGCCAACAGAACCACAACTGAATCTACCAAATTACAGACATGTGGTGCAAAACCCTCCAAGCAGAAAGACCCTAAACAACCCAAGAGTTTACTCAGATGGATCACAGTTAATGGACACGTGATAAACTACAGGCTGAAAGTCTGGAAGCAGGGCAAACGTTCTTTGGGATCCAGTTCTTTGCCCTTCTGATCCCATCCCTCTTAATTCTTGAGTTCAGGTTGTGGAGTTTCAGCCACACCTGTCGCTAACAGCACACCATAGACAAACACTGGCAGGAGAACGGGTCGTACCAAAGAGCTCAATGAGTTTATACGTGGCACTGTCATAGAACGCCACCCGAGACTTTCTGCCCTGCTGTATCTGCCCCAGACAACAGCCACTCAGAGTTCCACACTGCCTCTGGAAGCAGCATCAGCACAAGAACTGTGCCTTGGGAGCTGCATGAAATAGGTCTCCATGGCCGAGCACCTGCACACAAGCCTCTTGATCTCTCGGCGCCAAGTGTCAAGTGTCGGCTGGAGTGGTATAAACCGCCGCCGCTGGACTCACGCTTCATTCGTTATCTGGCAGTCTGATGGATGGATCTGAGTTTGGTGGATGAATCCAGGAGAACATCAAAGTGCCAACAGTAAAGTTTGGTGGAGGAGGGACAATGGTCTTAATGCCTATGGTGTTGGAATGGGATGTCCAACAAGCTCACACAGGTGTGATAGTCAGGTGTCCACATACCTTTGCCCGTATAAATGGTAACTTTACAGACGAAGGCAAAATCTTTTTTGTACTGCTAATGTAAGTTAATGTAATTAGACTACATTATCGATTCTTGGAATTCTTGGATTCTTAGAGTTGGAAAAACATGATGGGATTGTGTACACCTCTGGTGGCATGTTGCTTGTGAAGTAGTTGAGCTACTGTTGATTCTCGTAGAATTTCCTGGCACAACCCCCTTTTCTAAACAAGTTGGAACACTGTGCAAAAGTTGCGACTGTTTTGAAACGTGTTGCTGGCATCAAATTGAAAATGGGCAGAAGAAAACAAGAACAGTTCTTGGATTCAACATTTGATGTGTTGTCTTTGGACTATTTTCAATGAAATGTGGAGTTTAAACTATTTGCACATCGTTGTGAACATTTTTTGGAAATGGGGTTGCAATCAGATTTACCTGATTCCTCTGTATGGGAGCTCCTCATGGTTTCTCAGCTCAATCAGGTGGGTTCAATTAGGTACACTGTTACCCCAGAACATTCCGGAACAAACTGGTTTTTGTTGCAGAATGTACTAGTACTGTAGTGTAAATCCATTTTAACTCACTTAACTGTAATTTATTTTCCGACACTTTGAACATCACTACTTGCTTCCACACTTTAGGCCTGTAGAGCATGTTTTTTTGGGGGGCAGGGGAGTGATGAGCTTTAGCATTTCCCTAAAGTTTCCACTGCATGAGGCTTAAGAGGTGAAGAAGCATGTCTGGTCATTACCAGTGATCTCCCTTCAGTACCTCCTGAATGAACTGCCTTGCAGAAGGTGATATCTAAAGCCTTTTCTATGTCCATAGATTGGATATTCCACAACAGCTCACCTAGAGACTTGGGTAAAAAGACAAATCAAGCGAAAGCTTCCATTTAATTCATGCAAGCAAGCCAAATTTCTAAACTGACCCCAAGAGGAATCGACCGAACTTCGACCTGAAGTTCTAGGTCAGTTTTCACCTGCTCCCGAGACCAATGTAGCTCTTATAATAACCGCAATTAATGGTTTCATTGTTTTCTGGGTCATTCAGTGGCATCTAATTTGGCTAACAAGCTACATCACTTGCTCAGAGGCTTAAGTTATCGCCTAAACTAGGCTGTACTGGCATGAAACAATATACCAGGCTGTTCGGTGCTTACAGGAATGTCTACATTTACACAGAATCATATGTGGAAAAAACTACTAGTTGACTTTGTTTGTGAAAATAAGCTCCCTGGGCAAAAAATGAGTCCCATGTTCTGGATGTTCTGGAGGTGGTTTAATTAGGTGGAAATGGGTTCTTTGGCTGAGGTGACATTATTAAAGTTGAACCACACTGCCTACATTGAGCTGCTGGAACACCAGTTTTTGCTCATCATTTTATCGAGGAACACAACATTCCTATCCCTGTTTTCCAAGATGGCATTTCCCCCATTCACAGGGCTGCAACTGTGACTGATTGGCATGATGAACATTCAGGAGCATTCACACATCTGGACTGGCTCACAAAATCCCCAGACATGAATCATCCTGAAAATCTGTGGGAACTACCTGGAACAACCACCAGGGAAGGGATCTACCAAATCTGGACCAACTGACCAATTCTTTGATGTAAGAGTGTCTGAACAGTGATGTGGCCTATATCCAGAAACTATTACACATTACTATTACACATTACTATTACACATTACTATTACACACTATTAGGTACATTTCAGTCACAGGGGACTCTGGAGTTTTATGTCCAGTGAGCTTATACACAAAAACACTTGTTCTTTGGAGGAATGATAGCATTAGCTTCCTAGCAAACCTTCTAGCAGACCTAGCACACTGTTCTACTGAAGTTTACATTCCAGGGCTCTTATGTCGGGATCAGACAACACAAATTCAACTTCATAGCCGACAAACTTCCAGCGTTGGGCCCAAATGTCGGGAACAAGGAACAGGCCATGTAGTGTCAAGTCTAGTTTTGACATTGACCAACAGGAGGACAGAGCGGATAAGTAAACATGGTGAGGCCAAAAGACTAACGGTTAAGCTCTAATCACAGCAGATACAAACTAATAGCCCATTACAACAATTTAAACCACTTCTATTAAAATTAAACTATTAACATGTTAACACATTCGTTACCTCGAGTTCTCTTTGAAGGACAGTGCATACAGCACTTCTATAGCCATGATTGACAGTTTCTTGACTTTCCCCACGATGACCTATGAACTCACATGAAAGATGATGACACTGTCTTATTAGACTATGACATTTTGTTATTATTATTACTATATCATCATTAACATCCATTGCTATGGATAAAATCACTGAGACACTTTAATAGTGTCTATATATATATATATATATATATATATATATATATATATATATATAT
>JAVGWN010003621.1:0-10187 GCA_034552555.1 Semaprochilodus insignis | reverse complement strand
TATATATATATATATATATATATATATATATATATATATAGAATACATATATAATACACTGACTTAAATCAGTATATACATATGTGTATATATAGTATATCCTGTATATACACATAAACAATCAAACCTTCTCCTTGATTCATTACATACATATATTGTCCTCCTTCATGCCCCACAGGAAAAGTGTCTTTCCTTGTATACTTCTTTCCATCTTTTTTTCTTTCTTTCTTTACTATTGCTCTTTCTTCTGACTCTCTCTTTCCCTCACTTTACTCACTCTCCTATTCATCTTCATTTCGTTTCCATGGCACCTGACTCTTCTTGCCTTGACTCTTCTCTTTGCCCCATTGCTCACCCCCTACCTTCACTAAACAGCCTATCCCGGACGCACCCTGGGGGATTCAGCCACAGGTGGGTATGATGGGGCACTATGTTGCATGGCCCCTGCCTGAGCGTCTGACCCCCTGCAGCATATTGCTAGCTAGCATCAACCAAAAAGCCATGGTTGCAATGATTCAACCTGGAGGAGTGCTATGGGCATTTCATGACACACAGATTGTCCACTGGGGCCATCTGAAGTGTGGTCAGCAGCATTTGAACAGTCATACAATAGTGCAAACACTTGCATCATCCCGTCCTGTTACATATTTTAGAAACCATGTTGTCAGTAGCGTCAAAGGATTTTAGAAAGCGTCCCTATTGTACATATAGTGTCTAATTACATTGATTTATTACTTGATGAAATAAGTTTAATTAGTCACCCCATTGAACTACACATTAACTGACTATGTACAGTGTCTGATACATTAGACATGCTAATGCTAGACAGACTTTATAATACATGCTTTATTTGTTGGTAGAATCTTTTCATTTTTTGTCCCTGTCATTAAATTGGACATAAAAATAAGTATTTTTTGCGTACTGAAACCAGTGTAGGAGTATAAGGTAATGATAAAATGGGGTGTCTGTTTTCTAGGGCTTGGACGAACTGATCTGAATTATGAGTTTGATGGACTGTACGGCCAGCAATTGTATATTATTAATGTGTGTTAAATTGTACATGCTTGCTCTCAGGGTCTGGAACTGCTTTCCTGATTTCATTCCACATTTCAATGAATAACTGATGGAGTAATGAATGAAAGCCAGTAAGGGTTGTGACATTGGGAAAGTAATGCTGGCTGTATTTTAGGTTTAAGTATTCTGTTAATGTTTCTGATTTCGTTACATCATAGTTTGAATTTTTTCATTCAAATGACATGCAAAACACTCTTTGATACATAGCTGAATCACATAGTTTCCCAACACCTGAATGATACAGTCTCTCAGAGTATTTGCTTATTGTTGTTTCTTAGGTATTATGTTGCTTTGCTTCATCTTAATTGAATGTGCTTGAAAGTATTAGCTGAGGCAGATGGCACATTTGCAATGTTCTTTTGGTTTTGTAACAGAGCCTGCTGTCGACGGCTCATAGTGTAAATTAATTCCTAAATCTAACTTTCGGTTTCTCAGAGCATGGCAGGGAACATTTAAGACACTTACTGCTGCTGATGTACTGCAGTGCATGAGGATCTTTGTGTTCTCTGAAGCTTCGTGTTTTTTGCTGCCTGCCTTGCCTGCTATGTATGATTTGTCTTGTGAAAGGACACGATAATTAGGTTGGCTTATGCTCTGACATCTATGACATGTTAGAGTATGCTGGTGAACGTCTGCAGAAATAAAGGATTTAAAATGTTACGCTGTTCTGTGTGTTTATGTAATTGTGCACCTTTTTATTTTTCAGATGGAGAGATCACCTCCAAACCCATGGTGCTCTTCCTTGGCCCTTGGAGTGTAGGCAAATCTTCAATGATCAACTATTTGCTGGGGCTTCAAGACACTCCTTACCAGCTATACACAGGTTCATTACAGGATTTATAATAACAGGATATACATGTTTTGTTATATCCAACAATATCTGTTTTGTATTTATCCTCTCATGTTCTTACTAATCTCTCATTATAATTATCTTAACAGGAGCTGAGCCCACTACATCTGAGTTCACTGTGATCATGCATGGTGAGAAGATCCGTTCTGTGGAGGGTATTGTAATGGCTGCTGACAGCTCTCGCTCATTCTCACCCCTGGAGAAGTTTGGCCAGAATTTTCTAGAGAAGTTGATCGGCATTGAGATGCCTCACAAGCTCCTGGAGCGTGTTACCTTTGTGGACACTCCTGGAATCATAGAGAACCGCAAGCAGCAGGAGAGAGGTACTAATGGTCAAAAGTATTTTCCATGAAAAATCTATTCCAAAATGTCAAATCGTCTGGTCAAATCACAGGTGAAAATAATACATGTACATGAAACAAATCTAATTATGACATTTTCTGTGTTCCATTTTGATACACACTTTTATGTTTTTGCTAAATCTAATATACTAGAAGAAAATAAATGTATTCACCAATATGTTAAATTTAGTGTTCCACAAAATATGTAATTAGACCAGGCACCCAGACATTTGTGCATGATTGTATATAAGTATATATTGTATATAAGTGAACTATGTATACATCATTTATAAAAACAGGGAAAGATACAATACACTAATAAATACAAAGCAGGAAAAGCGTATCAAGTGCAAAATGAACATTTCTACAATTTTTTTAGTCAAGCAATAGCTGCCTGTTTTAATCAGGAACTTGCTGATTTTAGTCATCAAACACTGAATAGTTATATGAAATGTGCTGCTACTGGCTTGAATGGTCAGCATCTTCGACTGGGATGATCTGGTGTTAATTATGAATAGCTATTGAACATTTTCACTGATGATCAGTTTTCAGATAATGACAAATATTCCAACAACCTTCTTTATTTTCACAGGCTATCCATTTAATGATGTGTGTCAATGGTTCATTGACCGTGCAGACCTGATCTTTGTGGTATTTGACCCCACCAAGCTGGATGTTGGCCTGGAGCTGGAGATGCTCTTCAGGCAACTGAAAGGTCGGGAGTCTCAGATCCGCATTATCCTCAACAAGGCAGACAGTCTGGCCACTCAAGATCTCATGCGTGTGTATGGTGCCCTGTTCTGGAGCTTGGCACCTCTTATAAATGTGACAGAACCCCCACGGGTGTATGTCAGCTCCTTCTGGCCCTATGACTATGCTCCTAACACCAGCCGTGAACTTTTCAAGCGCGAAGAGATCTCCCTCCTAGAAGACCTGAACCAAGTGATCGAGAACCGCCTGGAAAATAAGATTGCCTTCATCCGCCAGCACGGCATCCGTGTGCGCATCCATGGCCTCCTGGTAGACCGCTACGTGCAGACGTTCAAGGAGAAGATGAGTTTCTTCAGTGACCCAGAGTTAGTGTTCAAGGAGATTGTGGATGACCCAGACAAGTTCTACATTTTTAAGTCTATCCTGGCAAAGACCAATGTTAGCAAGTTCGACTTGCCCAACCGTGATGCTTACCGTGACTTCTTTGGGATCAACCCAGTGACCAGTTTCAAGCAGCTTTCGGCCCAGTGCTCTTACATGGGAGGCTGCCTGTTAGAAAAGATTGAGAAGGCCATTACTGCTGATCTGCCTGGCCTTCTTAGCAGCATCAACTCCAGTAAGAACCCTACCTTGTCCTCTTGTGAGGCTACCGGCTGTGGGGAGAAGCCCAAGAACCGTTACCGACGAAACTGAGACAAGAGGTTGGGGTGCACAGGAGGAAGAAGAGAGCGAGAACTGAGGTGTATTGGAAGAAAAATGGCAGAGGAGTGACTGAAACAAATCTTGCACCTGACACAGGTTCATCTCTGAGGCTAAGCAGATGCAGCATAGAATAAAAATTCTTTAGGGTTATTTTTAAGGGGATGCAAGGTGGGATGGTGTCTTTTAGGACCTAGGACTTTAGAAATTCTATAGAAATCATGAAGCAAGTAGAAATAAGTTTACCAAAATAATACTTTCCACCTAGTTCTTTTGGGCACTAAGTTTATGAATTTGGAAGGAAATGTGCACAACTGGTAAAAATGCAAAAGAAAAAAAATCCTGGGACTGACAAATTCAGTATAAGCTGCCTTTAATGTGAATAACATTTTAAAATGACAAAGAAATAGCTGTTGCAGTTATGTTTTGTAAAAATGTGTTTATAAACAGAAAATGAGCAGGTGAGCTCTTGACTTGTTTTTCCTTCATAGGTGTGATTTTAATCACTTACATAGTAAACCTAGACTGGCAGCTTTCACCTGTAAGGTTCTTCTTGGTAAAACAACAAAAGAACGAAATGACTTTTTTTTTTCACTGGGCTGCATGTTAGATTAGGTGTACGTGATATTAACAGAGCATGTCATATTGTCATATTTCTGTTTATTCTCTTTTATAAACACTTTCATGATAAAGTTTATGTATTCATAGATTTGCTTTCAGGTGTTTCTAGGTCTTCTGTAACGGTCCCTTAAGGTCCATTTATTAGGCCTTCGTTGTTGTGTGTGCTTTTAGTGCCTTCCTGGGGAGAACCCTCCTTCCATTGGCTTAGATGTAATGTCAGTGAGTTGTCAAATTAGTTTTAGAGAATTGCCCATGTATTTTAGGAATAAGGATAAAGGGTTTATTGGGAAGTGAATAAACAGTACAATGGGAATCTTTTATTGACAGCAATAAACGTGTTGGCTATCATAAAATTGTCTGTTCATTCAGCATGAGGTTGTTGCAATAAAGAGACAGTTTCTAATTTCAATTTCCAAATTCTACACTTCTACTATATAGGCTACTTAATTTCTCTGAAGCTTGAGGAATGGGACAAACTAAAAGCAACCTACAACAGATTTTGCTTTGTGGTAAATTTTGTGTACTCTGTAGGTGGTATACAGACTCCATTAAATAGCCTTATGTCTCTTTTATTAGTTAAAGTATTCATTATGAGAAATGATGGACACTGTGGGGTTTTTGCATGCAGTGTGAGTAACTTGATGCTCTTGATGCAAGTGTTTTTACCATGTGTCGTCCCCATGGCATTATCAAAAGTGATCCATGTAAGCAAATTATAATAGGTTTCATACTTTATCCATAATTAATTATGCTTTTTTTCATAAAAGCAACACAACTGACAAACAACAACATATTTTTGTTGACTTAATGAAGGTGCCAGAGTATGCCTACAGCAAGCAATTCATATGAGTTGGATGGTTGCAGGGATTCAAGGGACTATGGAGCTGTGTGCCCTATGGCCCAGTGTTGGTGCGACACAGCCCGAACAAAGTCCCTGGGGTACAGGGAGTCCCAGCCTGTCCACAGCCTGTCCGATTGGTTGCCTGCAAGCTGCCCCTTGTGATCCACCACCCAGCTCTAAAGCTGCCTGTTCAGCTTCTCCAGAGCGGGTGGCTCCCCCCAATTCATTAAACATTTGCTTACAAGTGTGTTAGTTCTGCCTATTACTGAAAGTGTGAGCTGTTTATATACCTGGAAGGTTAATCTTCTTTTTGTGTAGCTGAGTGTGTCATCATCTACATATTTCCCTAGTACTCATTAAGTAGTAAGGTACCTGCCAAGAGACACCCAGTCCCATAGGCACAGCAAAGTCTAACTACAGTTTGTGTACTCTGGGAGTAAAATGAATGTGCATGGTCAGATCTGCCCTTAAAAAATAGGTCGTCTGAGGTTGCATTCATGTGATGTTGTCCTTTGAAATTCTCAGCACCTTTGTCTTTAAAGGTTGTACAATATTAGCACCAGCTGGGTACATAAGATTCATGTATGTTTTCTAATGTGTGAAAAATGCATATTAAGTAATGATCTGAATTTAATGTGAATTTAAAAATGATAAAAATGATAAATGATATGATAAAATGATAAATGATAATGATAAATTGCTTTATTTGGCTATTAATGTCTAAAACATGATAGATTTGATAGAATACTCAGATACAAGTTAAAAATGGAGATTACATTTGCATCATTACATATGATTGCGATATTTACAAAATTATATATATATATCAACGTAGCAAACAAGAAAGACAGTCAAGTAAGCTAAGCTGTGAGGCCCATGCTAATCAGAGGTAACAGAGTAGTGATGGAAATATTTTTCTAAATTGGTAATTATTCTAAATTGATAATTAAGAGGCTATGTTAAAGGAGACATGTCACCCAGCAGACTGTATAAATTGAATATGCTTTGTAGTGCAGGATGCAATTCCCTGGGTTGATGCCTTGATGTTCAACCTGATAAATAAAGCATGGACCATTTCTTTTGTGCACTGAACTTAGTTAGGCCTGGCAGTAGTATTCATGAAGTGTGGATTGCAGGGCCAAAGACAGCCTTATGTTCATATGTATTTAAATATAGTTTTATCACATCTTATGCTTCATTGAAATTGACATGCGCTCAAATCCCTCTATAGTGGTCTTATATTAATGGCTTACACCCTAATATTAGAACCCTAGTAAACCCTAGTGACAAATTCCTCAGGAGATGTGTGGAAGGGTGCGTACAGAGTGACTTTGCTAAGCTATCACACAATGATAACTTAAGCTAAATTATATTTATGGTCAAATTTCCTAACAGGGAAAAGTGAAGTCAAGTTAAAGTTTAATATGATCGTGCTTTTTACAACAGCAAGTCAAGTCAAGTCAAGAGGCTTTTCTTGTCATTCCATCCATGTACAAGTACACAGTGGAGTGAAATTACGTTCCTCCAGGAACAAGGTGCAATATGGAACAAAAGAGTACAAAGTACAAACGTGCAGACATACGTGTGCAAACAAATTAACTAGAAACAAAACAATAAATACGATAAACACAGTAAACAGACAGGACAGCGCAGCACCGACACAGCACTCATTTCTGGACATGAGGTAGCAGAATAAGGTGCAGAGAGGTTTAACATGCTGTCTGAGTGATAACACACACACACAGCAGTTACTAGGTAGAATAAACAGTGTAAACACAGTGTTAGCAGCAATGTTCCAGGTGTGCATGTAGAGCATCACAGAGGTGTGTGTGTGTGTGTGTGTGTGTGGAGAGTATGTGTGTGAGGGGGGGTTTCAGTTCAGTCCTTGTGAGTTTAAAAACCTGATCGCTTGAGGAACAAAGCTGTTGCAGAGTCTGGCAGTGATGGCACGGATGCTCCAGTACCTTCTGCCAGACCGCAGCAGTGAAAGAAGTCTGTGTGCGGGATGGGTGGGGTCGTCCACAATGCTGGTGGCTTTGCAGACGCAGCATGTGGTGTAGATGTCCATGATGGAGGGGAGAGAGACCCCGATGATCTTCTCAGCTGTCCTCACTATACACTGTACGGTCTTGCAGTCGGACACGGTGCAATTCCCAAACCAGGCGATAATGCAGCTGCTCAGGATGCTCTCCACAGTCCCCCTGTAGAACATGGTGAGGATGGGAGGGGGGAGACGAGCCTTCTTCAGTCTCCGCAGGAAGTAGAGGTGCTGCTGGGCTGCTGGGCTTGGTGTTGAGGGACCAGGTGAGGTTCTCTGTGATACAGAGGAACTTGGTGCTCCTGACAATTTCTACAGCAAAGCCACTGATGTTCAGTGTGGGGTGGTCAGCTCACACTCTTCGGAAGTCAACAACCATCTCCTTAGTTTTGTCCACATTCAGAGAGAGGTTGTTGGTTCTGCACCAGTCCATTAGCCGCTGCACCTCCTCTGTACGCTGACTCATCATTCTTGCTGATCACACCCACCACAGTCGTATCATCAGCAAACTTGATGATGTGGTTTGAGCTGTACGTTGCAGTACAGTCATGAGTCAGGAGAGTGAACAACAGAGGACTAAGTACACAACCCTGAGGGGCACCGGTGCTCAGTATGGTGGTACTGGAGATGACTAACTGAGGTCTCTCAGTCAGGAAATCCAGGACCCACTTACAGAGGGAGGTGTTCAGTCCCAGTAGGCTCAGATTACGACAGGGGCTCAACAGGGGTGATATGCAAATTGCAGTGGGTCCAGTGAAGGAGGGAGCTGGTCTTTAATGTTCCTCATGACCAGCCTCTCAAAGCACTTCATGATGATGGGAGTGAGTGCAACGGGACGGTAGTCATTGAGGCAGGGCACTGGAGACTTCTTCGGTACAGGAATGATGGTGGTGGACTCGAAGCATGTTGGAATGACTGCAGTGCTCAAAGAGAAGTTGAGAGCAGCTTTATAGAAAGTCCCAATTAGCCAACTAAGGGCGACAATGAAGGAAAAACTCCCTCAGAACAACAGGAACACCACATAACAAAACAATAACACAACAAGAGCAAAATGGACAGAGGATATGATTTTACAATTAATATATAATATAATTTGAATAATAGAAATACAAGAAAACAAAAAATAATCCTGCCAATGGAAGTATTTAGATTAAGCAATAATACCCAGTGATTAGTATGGAGAAATACATATTTGACAACCAGTCACTGTTACCAGTGAAAACTACCTTTTGGAGAGTCTCATGGTGAAAATGAAAGTTAAACACAAACATCACTGGTAGAAGCCTATCATGATGATGCATTAGTAGAATTTTGAGAAGAGCCCATTTTGTTGCCAGGCAGGTGAAACAATGTCCTGATTTAATAGTCTTAGCTGTGCAGGCAGTATTATCATCAGGAAGGTGAGTGGCACTGGACAGCAGGAAGCTCCATATGGTCACACTGGCCAAGAGGGTGGGCAAGCAGAAGCACCTAAACAAGGCAGACGAAGTAACAGCATCAGAGTATGCAAAATGACCATTTGTTCTGTTTGGAGCAATTAAAAAAGCCGACATAATAGAAATATTATTATACATATAAGATATACATAAATAGTAATAATATTTATCCAGAGAAATCTCAGTCCGTGCAAGGCGAGGCTGAAAACCACTGATATGCTTGTGTATGAATGCATATGACTTTTTGAGCCTTCAGAGGGCACTGTCTGAGAAACTGCAATATCACTGTATTAAACATATCCAAACAGGCTCAGGAATACTTTTATACAGTTGAAACTTTTATACAGAAATTCTGTGCAGAAACATTCCTGCAGAGAACAGAGCGTTTTCTTGTCATTTGTGACCAGCTAGAGCAGAACTAACTGTTGCTAAAGAGTTTACAGACTGACAGTCCACAATATACACAACAACTCACATATACACAGTACATACAGACACCGTACGATATACACCCTACACAGTATACNTACACAGTATACGCCATATACACAGCGACTCCACATATACACAGTACATACAGACACTGTACGATATACACCCTACACAGTATACGCCATATACACACAGACTCCACATATACACAGTACATACAGACACTGTACAATATACACCCTACACAGTATACACGCCGACTCCACATATACACAGTACATACAGACACCGTACGATATACACCCTACACAGTATACACACCGACTCCACATATACACAGTACATACAGACACCGTACGATATACACCCTACACAGTATACACCATATACACGCCGACTCCACATATACACAGTACATACAGACACTGTACGATATACACTCTACACAGTATACGCCATATACACAACGACTCCACATATACACAGTACATACAGACACTGTACAATATACACCCTACACAGTATACACCATATACACGACTCCACATATACACAATACATACACACACCGTACGATATACACCCTACACAGTATACACAATATACACGCCGACTCCACATATACACAGTACATACAGACACTGTACGATATACACCCTACACAGTATACACCATATACACGACTCCACATATACACAATACATACAGACTCTGTACGATATACACCCTACACAGTATACACCATACACACCGACTCCACATATACACAGTACATACAGACACTGTACAATATACACCCTACACACCATATACACGCCGACTCCACATATACACAGTACATACAGACACCGTACAATATACACTCTACACAGTATACACCATATACACGCCGACTCCACATATACACAGTACATACAGACACCGTACAATATACACTCTACACAGTACACACCATATACACACCGACTCCACATATACACGATACATACAGACACCATACAATATACACCCTACACAGTATACACCATATACACGCCGACTCCACATATACACGATACACACAGACACCGTACAATATACACTCTACACAGTATACGCCATATACACAACGACTCCACATATACACAGTACATACAGACACCGT
>JAVGWN010003620.1:0-10187 GCA_034552555.1 Semaprochilodus insignis | reverse complement strand
GTTAGCCATCTTCTAGCCTGTTTAACTCGTTAGCCATCTTCTAGCCTGTTTAACCTGTTAGCTTCCACTGTGAGAAGACAACTAAATGCTATGGGTCTGAAAGGAGGTGTAGCTGTTCAAGAAGCTCTTCCCTGAGAAAAGAAGACACATCAAACAAAAAAGCTACTTCTGAGAGTGAATGTTGGAGATGTGACACACTAAACACCCAAACATCTGATATTATATTCAGTTGCTGAGACTTCTGGGACTTGTGTCTTTCTTTCCCCGATGCTGAACAACAAACAACTTGTATTTAATGGCCGTAAATGGGCTAAATGAAAGGTGGTCTCTGACTTTTGCACAGCGCTGGGTGGTTTCTGAATTACAGACCTCAAGTTACTGAGGTTTTTAGACAGCAGACGGGATGCATTTTCACATATAAGCTTCAGAACCCCCTCCGTACCACACCTCCCACCCCATGGTACATAAACACATTCAGCCTGTCCGTCTGGCCCTTACTGACCAGTCTCGCGTCCCCTCATGAACAATCCAGCTTTATAAATATTCAAACACTGCGGCGCTTCTTCTCATGTCTAAGAGCACAACAGACATTCAGCGCACGCGGAGGCAGTAAAGCTCCCTGGCAACAGGCCTAGCAACGGGGCGGGAGGGGTGTCTGGAGAGTATCTCGTGATGGAGGGGTCCGGCGCACCAACTTCAGTCTTGCGAACGCTTTCACTTTACGGTTTTAGAGTTTTACAAGGGTCTGATACAAGCAGAACGCCCATGACTCTAACTCGTCCTCTCGGGGCGTGTCCCAAATCAATACCCTGTAGGATGGAGTGAACTGATTGGGCATTTGGCCCTTTATTAAGACGTTCCCAATGTAGGAAATGACCACATGTTCGTCCCCTAGGAGTGAGCTATTTGACCATATATCACTGTTACTGTGACCAGGCTCTTTTCTGAGTATATGACAGGCATATTCAGTACATGTGGAACACTGAACAACATCTAGAACGCTGAACAACTGCACGACTCGAGGTTAAAATAAAATCGAGTCTGATTGACATATAGACTCAGCTGTATGTCACCACATACACAGACATATTAACAAGCACCTGGAATACCACAACAACAGCCTAACAGCACCTCTTTGGATTCCATAGCAATGCCCTAGCAACACCTCAGCAAAGATGGGTTAGAAGATTAGAAGATTAACCTGTTAGCTATCTTCTAGCCTGTTTAACCTGTTAGCCATCTTCTAGCCTGTTTGACCTGTTAGCCATCTTCTAGCCTGTTTGACCTGTTAGCCATCTTCTAGCCTGTTTAACCTGTTAGCCATCTTCTAGCCTGTTTAACCTGTTAGCTATCTTCTAGCCTGTTTAACCTGTTAGCTATCTGCTAGCCTGTTTAACCTGTTAGCTATCTTCTAGCCTGTTTAACCTGTTAGCCATCTTCTAGCCTGTTTAACCTGTTAGCTATCTTCTAGCCTGTTTAACCTGTTAGCTATCTTCTAGCCTGTTTGACCTGTTAACTATCTTCTAGCCTGTTTGACCTGTTAGCTATCTGCTAGCCTGTTTAACCTGTTAGCTATCTTCTAGCCAGTTTAATCTGTTGGCCATCTTCTATCCTGTTTAACCTGTTAGCTATCTTCTAGCCAGTTTAATCTGTTGGTCATCTTCTAGCCTGTTTAACCTGTTAGCCATCTTCTAGCCTGTTTAACCTGTTAGCCATCTTCTAGCCTGTTTAACCTACTAGCTATCTTCTAGCCTGTAAGCCATCTTCCTGCCAATTTAACCAACTATCATTTAGCTTGTTTAGCCTGTTAGCCATCTTGTAGCCTGTTTAGACCACTATTTTAAGCCTGTTTTAGTCTTTTGTACATATAGTTCCTTCCCACCTGTAGAAGATGATTCAGTGTTACCTGGTTTCCTTTGCATTTTGAGTTCACTGAAATTCTAACAGTCATTTAACAGAATAATAATGTGTGTCATTAATTTGTCTACCTTCCAGTCGGTCCATTTTTATGTGGTGAAGGTACACACAGAATTGAACAGGCATTTTTGCTGTTCGGTAAATATACAGTGTACACGATTCATACAAACTACAAAACTACAGAACTAGCATAGTCTATTTTTATTAGCGTATATATTTTATCCAGCAGATATCACAAGCTAAACTCTGTCTGAACACTAATGAAGCTCCTCCAAACTATTTCCACATTGTCCCCTGTAATTAAATAGCTGTCAGAGGCGTGTTAACCAATAAAGACCTATCATTTCAGTCCTGGCCAATATGCCCATCAAGTTACTTAATATAGACGCAGAGAGACTGCGGAGAAATGTGGCAGCCCACATGAAAACATCAGTAATGCTTCAGCTGAGGACTGCTTACATGCTAGACTTCACAACACACGCACTGAATAGCATAATTAGCGCTGCATGAAAGTCAGAGACGGTCATTTGTTCATATCATTTCCAGCCAAAACAGCAATTAGGCTAAATAAATGAAGGGTACAGCGGTATGTATAAGATAAACACCACTATAAACACCATATAAAACTGGTACAATCTGTTCATAAATAGTCAAGCCCTGCTCTGTAAGTGCATTAATTAATATTTACATGTGTATTTCAACCTTACATAGACAGGCTTCACATAAAGCTCTACCAAAATATCAGAGGCGTCTGTCTCTCAAGGCCATGTGGCTTTATGAACTACATGACACATGACCTGCGGTATGCCCAACATGCTTACGCCTAATGGAAAAACTATTCATGGCTTCCTGAGCTGTATAAAGCTGCTGAATCAAATCAGCAGTAAATCACATGGTAGAAGATAAGACGGTGTTCCAGCAGAAAGTCCGGGACACTGTCATCCTGGAGTGTGCGTTCAATCTGTCATGCCTTAATTGAGTTTCGATAAACTTGGCAAAGCTGACTCTCAGAACATTCCTCCTAAAGACGCAGTCTGGCAAAAAAACAAACAAACCACAAATAACTCTTACACCAACACTCAACCCGAAACATGCTCCGTCAGCCATGACACGAAGTTTGCGCTGGACCTATAAGCCGGTTTGGCTAATGACCCAAATGAAAGCCTGTTACGGCCAACCAGCAAGTCCTGACACAGTTGTCTTAAACCTTGTTGAGCTGTTAAACCTGACGTTATGCTCCGAGACTGTGGCCTTCATTAGTTTGACAGAACTCATGGGCTGCGTCCGAAATGGCGTACTTCCATACTACACAGTACGTGAGAATAGTTAGTATGTCCGATTACGCAGTGTTCAAAAACAGTATGCGGAAAGTCCCCGGGTGACGTACTACACCGGGATAGATTTTGAAGTATGCGACCACAGCACACTGTCCTATCCCGTGATTCCACGGGAGCTACAGAGCCGTTCGAAGCGGTGGAAAAAAAATGGCGGGAAGCGAGTCAGCTGTTTACAAGGGAATGAATTCCTCAGCATGCGTTTTCTGCGACGTCCTGCTCGATGCTGCCTCCATGTTGTCACGTCTCCGGGTCTCCCTGACACCACCGTTTTCCCGGACTCCATTTTCCAGAGTGCACTATCCGATGATGTCACACTCACATGTCCCCAGTCAACCAATCACTTACGGTCTAGTTCGCCTGAGTACTGATTTGTTTCACCTGCTGCTCATTACACACCTGCTTATATGCCCCCCACACACACATTCAGAAGTTTTGCCAAGTCCAGTTTGCAATTCCGAGTGTTTCTCCCGTGCTTTTTTGCTGTTTCTGGTTTCGACTTTCCTTTGTCTTCGACTCTCGCTCTCTCGATTCTCCCTTGGTTGTGTCTGCCTGATTCTTATCCTCGCTGGTTTCCGACTCCCCTTCTGTGCTCCTGAGTGTTCTCTCGAATTCTCCTCTCATTCTGTTTGCTGGCTTGTTTGATTTCCTGGTTTTTGACCTCTGCTTGTCTCTCGACCTATGACCTGGCATTGCCCTGTTGTTATGCGTGCTCGTCCTTTGCTGTTGTGTTCAGCTACCGGATTGCTCAATAAAACCCCTCTGACCTTTAGCTCTGCATGCGTCGTGCCAAGTTCTTTGCTCCTGACGCATGTGGAAGTGTTCACCGCGGAAACTAACCACAGCGAACGCTACTGTCGTTAACAGATGGTAAAGATTTTGCCGACTTTTGGCTTTTAAAGAATGGGGCTTGCCGCCGTTATGTTAAGTCAGAGATCCGGGTCAAAGGACACAGGTAAGATGGAGGATGTAGTGCGTCCGAGGACGTGTGCATACCACGCACTCGCATACTAACAGTATGTACGTCTTTAACGGCTGAGCTGTACGTACTAGATCCAGTTCAGTACGTACCGCTTAAGTATGCCATTTCGGATGCAGCCATTCTATCATCTTATGGATGTCTCAGTAACATTCATAAAACGTTTCCCGAATGTTGCTCTGAGAGTGTTCTTCTTTTGTTATCATGTTATCTGTGTTAACACCCTCAAAACATCCTCTGAACGTGGCAGTAAAAGTGTCATATCTTAGTTAACATTTAATTCCTTATAGGAACATATTTGAAATTGTAAACATCTTTAAAACGTTCTTTGAACATATTCTGTCTTTTAGAATATTCATATTTGAAATTTTTAATTCAGGCTTTGCTGGATGTTTAATATAGCACTCAAGTTCAGGATCATACAGAGAGTTTTCAATATTTTACTCTGTGTACGTGACTTTAAAGTTCTCTCACTACAATACCCAGCATGCATTACGCAAACATGACCACCAATCCAGACTGCTAACCTAGCCTGCAGGCTAATAAATACAACCTGGCTAATGCTGTAACTCTTACCTCACCTTAAAAACTGTTTTTATTCAGCTCAAATTGGACACCAGAGACCAACACGTTATCACCCCTTCAGCCAGTGAAAAGAAGCTTGAGGTTAGCAACATTTGCTAACTTTCTGTCATTTGAGAAATCCATTCTGTCCATTGTAACGCTGATTTAAAGACTGGTCTACAGATACACTATATCAATAACATTCGGCACTCTCACTGCTGCATTCTCCCACCTTCGCTGGGGGGTTTCCAGATCTTTAAATCAGATAACCTCACTCCTGAAACTACCGCAGCACCACTGTAGGAGGTGAACAGGCAGGTTTACAGCAGACGCAGCAACGGCAGCATTGTTCATTTTGGCCGGAGTGCAAAATCGCAAACAGCATTAATTATAAACATGGACAGAAGTACAGACGAAATTCAGGCTTCAATATCGCTGCTGCTACTATCTTTAGCGCTCCCTTGTAAATTTGTTTACAGATCGCAATATAAACCACATGAGCGAGCGCCACGAGAGTGAGCTACCATTACTCGTCAGCAACATTAGCCTCGCAGCTCCAGTGCTACCCACCCTACAGAAGCTGTGTTCATTTCCCAAATGAAAAAATTCTATGCACAACTCTTCTGACGATCTCCGAGTTTTGGGACCGGAGCAGCTGTGCTGTTCCCAGCTCAGTTTTTAAGAGCTCCTAGCAGATTTCTGGCAGCCGGAGCAAGAAAAGAGCTTACTGCTGGAGCTCTAAAGTCACCAGCTCCAGTAATGAGGCCTGCTGGGCACGAGCGGTGAACAAACATGCACACAAACCACTACAGCAGAGCACAGCCTCCACCGTAACGGCAAGCCCGGACAGGAAGTGCACAGGGATCTCGCAAAATGGACTAAACAAAGCTTGGGCAGGAACAACACGTGATTTGGGAAAGGTGGGAATCTGTAGACCGAAGGTTTCTAGCCCTCTTTTGATACATAGTAGTGATCCAGTAGTATCATCAGTAACCTCACTGGTGAGGAAAGATCTGTGGACGATCTGTCCGATGGAGCCACACGTTTAGGAGATAATCGCCAAGAGAGCCACTTTAACAGCAAATATTTACCAATACAGGCTTTTTTTATTTATTTATTGAGTTTTTTATTTATTTATTTATTATTTTTCCCGCTTTTGCTACCTGCATCGGACTCTTATTTCACAATTAGCTCTTCATTAACTTCATTAACTGTCACCACGATGACTAGATCAGCATAATTACATACTGAAGTGATGTTACTTTGAACCATTTCAAAATGTAGTTTGGACAATGAATTATGAATTATTAATGAATTATTATTACTGAATTTCTGTAAAGCTGCTTCGAGACAACATCAGTTGTAAGAAGCGCTATATAAATAAACTATGATTTGATTTGATTTAAGCTCAACCTACTATGCAGCTCACGGCCAACCGTCGTCCAGGTGTTCTTGTTGCTGTCTTTCGCTGTTCTCAGAGCAGCTGGGCTCTGCTGATGAGCATCACCGTGTTGCTTCCTTCACGGTCCACAAAACCTATTCTTGCAGCGCTGCTTCTTCGACCAGGATCAGTGCTCTGTGCCATGTTGCCTTTGTGTTCATGCTAGGGGCATTCCTCTCAAGAACACTAGGGGCACTATCCCACTTCTGACACCAGTGCAGCATAGGTGAAGACCAACAAGATGCAGGCAAGTGAAGGCTGTAAGTAAAGCTCTTTTATATTGAACACGGCGATGAGGAGAACGAGGAGCACTGGCTGACATGGCTGGTCACTTCCAACCACACGACTCTCCGGTAGACACTAGCTCTACAAGCCCGCAGCCTAACACAGAACAGCATAAACAATACACGTTCACATCTTTACACTAACATCATCAATCTAACGACATGATTTAAAGTCCTGCAGCGAGTCCGCCGCTCCTCTCACGTGGCCATGCCTCAAGCGTGCATGGGAAAAGCGGGAGCCAGTAGCGGGACACAACACCATAAATATTACATCATAGCAGCCAAATCGCCAGCCCCTTAAAACCAGCACTACTTTTTCAGGCATTACTCTACATAGGCACGTGATTTATGGGCTGTTGTGTTTTTGCATGTCGAGAACAGGACGCTCTGCAAGGTACGAGGACTCACTAAATCAACTCGCCGGAGAATAAACCACAGTGACCCTCTACCATTCAGCCACTGGATTTAAGGACAAACTGCCCTGATTCCTTCAGAAGAAGAACAGAGAGAGCAAAACAGACCATCAAATGTTTGGGCACACCTAGAGTTTGAACATGTTTCCTTTGTTGGTTTGCAGTAACTGTCCAAACTAAAGCCTGTACTTGGAGGAAAACAATACGGCATGCGTAAATATTAGTGACTGGGCTAGTTTAGGAATAAACCCACACGTTTTATCCCTTTGTTGCAATGTTAAACCTCTCCAGCGCTCAAAGCTTTCATGTGTTTACCAAGTGTCCCAATCTGGAAAGCTTTTAACCATAGTTTGCTGAAGAAATCTGTCAAATCTTTATTTAAAACCTGCTCTTCATACCAACGCACTCTGATCAACATGAACGCTGGACCAAAATATAAGCAGTGAGAAACCAAAGAAGGCATAAAGATTTTATTTCGATATGAATCATTGTTTTTGTTGTACTGAAAGCATCATTATATGGTGATATTTCCTTAAAATAACAGCTTCAGAAGAGTTTTGATGATACTTTGATTTGTAACAGGGCGAATGGCATCTCTGTGACTCGCACTCCAGACATGGAACGCCTGCTATAGCTCTATTTAACTCTAGAGGAGCGTGCACGAGACCTCGCACCAGAGCTGCACAACACTTTATGGCTCCATACCAACAACGATGGGTCCTCAGCTAGCTATAAGTTTTGGATATCAGCTGGGAGAGGATGTGGAGAGACGTAAGAAGATGGTGTCGGAGGGAGCGAGGAAGAGAATGGAATGCCAAGCTTCAAATGTCCACATTTAATCTAGACTGCTCTGTCTTTGATCGAGTTTTGGCATTTCTGGCCCAAACTAACAGCCTAACTCTAACAATCATGGCAAAAGACATGGTGTCCCCAGACTTTGAAACAGTAGCGTATGGCTGGATCGTCCTCTTCGTTCCTCTCTACCTCTTTTTATCAGTGGAGCTTTACAGACGTCTCATGGCCTCGTTCCATCAGACAGGCTGTGTGTCTGTTCTGCCTCAGTCCTCTTCTTTTTGGGTTACCCTGGTCTAAAACAGAGCAGAAGTAGACTGGAACTGTATTAAGGCACAGGAGCTGCTGTCTTCAGGGAGATTCAAAAACCAGACATCAAGATACCGGGGCACAAGCTTCAGCACTCTTGATGCTTGAAAAGCCGGGCCTGCATCATGGAAACTGAATTTAAAGAGTCTGGGGTAGTATGTATGCACACACACCATGCCTTTCGGGTTCCCTACAGTCCATATATGGATGGATAGTTCTAAAAACTAGCCTAGTTTAGTCCCGCCTACTTACGCTGAGCCGTGCACCCTACGCCGCACCTCCCCAGAAAATGTAACTACAACAGCTGTGATTGGTTCGCTTGGTATCGTTGTCATTCCACCGTTGCATTTCCATCTTTGCCGCCATTTTTAATTCACCTCAGGTGAACCACAGACTGTACGAACATGGATAAAAGTCAAAAGTCAAAGGTCAACGTAACTGTTGGTCAACAGCCATGAGCTCCAACTCCAACACGATCCGCTCTGGTTCAACCACCACCGTTTTTAGAGCGCCAAGACACAGTGGCACCCCCAGTAGGAACCCCTTCACCGACTTGCTGGTGAATTTGCGGAGCGGCGCAGGCACACCAACGCACAAGTACACTCACAACAGCATTGTAGGCCACTTGTGCAGGCTACGGCAGAGATTCTGGATGGATTTGAAGTGGAAGCATAAACCAGCCTTTAATCCTCAAGTTCAGGCCAAGAAATTCTCAATGTGTTTGGTAATGGCCGAATGACACGGAGAAAGAAAATGAAATCTCTCAAAAGCAACTCAAAGCCAGCACGTTTTCGGTGTGGTTGTGCAGCATTTGGTAAGTTATGAGCCTACTTTATTAGTCTAACTCTAAGTCTACATGCCAGTTAGCCGCACAGCCTGTCGTTATCGCGCGGAAGTGTAAATGTGTGCATGATGATGTTTCAATCCAGGCTATCCGGGGTATCATGGGGGAACTACAGAGGTCCTTGGTCTCAGCCAGTCAAATTACGCACTTACTGCATTACCGGACCTCCTCTGGTAAAACTAATCCCTCTCAACTAGGGCTTTAAAGGCACAATAACAAAAAGAGCCTGTTTAATTAAACAGTCCTGTTTTAACTCAGTCCAGGCCCAAAGCAAGGCTAACGTCATGCAGTATCATAAGCCACATGAGCGCATTTCGTATTTGGCTTCCAAAGGCCTGCACTACTGTTTAATTCATTTGTTTATCGTTTATTTAACTTTGGCAAGTCAGCTTAAGATTTTCATCTCATTTGCAAGTGAATCTTGGTCCAGAAGTCACTGCAGGCACGCATCCCACCAGCAAATAAACATTTCAACACCACAAACCGCAGACTTATTATCCACTATCTGCTGTAAACCTCATTTGTAAGTTTATATTAGATCAAGAGTACATACAGCTGCATCAAGACCTAAAAGAATCTGCAACAGAGCAGACTGGCTGGCCTCACAACACCCTGCATGTATCCCTCCACCAAGAACGGCTTAAAACAATAAACCAACACGAGCCAAAAAAAACTTTTTGAGCCAACACACTTAAACGTGATGGTTCTTCAAAGGTTCCAGAATACAGAACCATGAATATTCAAAGAGCTCCTTTGCATCATGAAAGAGTTCTTTAGATTGCTGGTGTTCTACATGGTTCAAAAAGCTTGTAATGACAGAAGAACCCTTTTGGGTGCTGTGTAAACCATTTTCAACAAGGTTCCATACAGGACCATCCAGAGCTCCCAATCCGATGGACTCTCATGGTGCAGTGGGTTCTTTGAGTGCTCACTTATTTATTTATTTATTTATTTATTTGAAGAACCATCATAAAACCAAAGTCTCAGACATTATGCAGCATATTACCCTACGCCAGTTACGTAATGCTGTGCAAGATGTACAGAATGCAATGATGTACAGATCATTTGAACCCCGTATTTCATGGAAACAACAGCAGCAGATTAAATGCTGAAACTGGGAAATTTTTTTCTATGGCCATTTTGAATTTGTTGCAGCAGCATGTTTCCTGAAGAAGTCGGGACAGAGCAACAAACGACTGGTATATGGTTATAGTTATATATCATTATATAATATAAACTGTTTCCCCTCTCTCTCTCTCTCTCTCTCTCTCTCTCTCTCTCTCTCTCTCTCTCTCTCTACCTCTCTCTCT
>JAVGWN010003619.1:0-10188 GCA_034552555.1 Semaprochilodus insignis | reverse complement strand
ATATATATATTTTATACTTTTGTATAAAAATATGTAAAAACCACAAATTGAAATACTGCAAAAACCTGCAGTTGTTATTTTAGCCTGCACTAACAACAACAAGATTGTCTTACCACTTTTTAAGTTTCTAACATGAACTGGTGCCCTGAAATAAATCAAAGTAAATAGTATTTTTAGGGACTTCTTGCCCCAAACATCTAGCTTTACATTTTTACCCCAAAACCAAATGTTCCCCAAAACCACCAACGACAACTTTTCATTTAAACTAAATATATTTTCTTGTACTGCATATGCATATATTATAAAATAGATTAATGACCCTAAAATCTGGAGCAATAAACCCAAGAATGTCATGATCCAGGTGAAATTTGAGAATTAACTGGACCAAAGGCCTATAGTGAATATATTGAGATTAAATTTTGCCCCTTCATTTGATGAAGGGAGATAATACAACTACTACTGGAATAATAAGACGTCCACGCAAGGCCCTTCTGACATAAATCAGGCTATTAAAGTGAGAAAACCGGATGAAATTTAGGCTGGTATTGTTTGTGTCTTCATTAATTACTGAAGAAATGTTTTTTTTAGAGCAAGAGACTCTTTCCATTTCATTCCTCTTGCACGTCTCCCTTGTAAGTGGGCAGGCTGTGAACCTGTGGCTATCAGCCAAACTGGTGTGCGTGCTGTTACTCTATGTTCCTCTTAAGCGCAGTGCACAGTCTATCGTGTGCCTGTGGAGCGATAGCAACAGATAACTTGGAGGTCATGAGAGTTTGCACGCATTTAACATGTTTTGCATTTGTGGTGGTGGTTTTTTCTGGATTTGCACCTGCACACACGTCAGAAACAGCAGTTTGACCCTACTGGTTTGCCAATTTCAGAAGCTTAGTGTTGATATTTCCTACCCATGGTTTATACTCATGTTGCACCTAGCAAACATGAACAACACAGATTACAGAACAGACAATAGCACTCAAAAGAATCTCCACTGTAAACATAAAATGTTTTTTGGTCACTTAAAGACCCCTCCTTTAAAACTCTTTCTGAAACTGAATACCAGAGCCAACAGATCTATTATGTGTATTTAGTGTTTACAGTGGGGTCCAAAAGTCTGAGACCACCAGGAATTCCTTTTTATAATTTTTAAATACTTAAAACAAAGAAAGGTTATGACGAAAAATGAGAAAGAACAAGTTAAACTGAACTTAAAAGACGTATGATGATGTGATACATTAATATGGGAACCTAGACTTGATATAATTGTTGATTTGTGTTCAGTGCTGTTGGCAGATGTGCACGCTATATGTCCAAATGTATGCGGACACCTGATAATCACACCTGTATGAACTTGTTGTACATCCCGTTCCAAAATCAGGGGCGGAAACATGTTGCCCACCCGCGCTTGCAGCAAAAATAGCCTCCGTTCTTCTGGGAAGAGTTTCCACAAGAGCATTTGTGAGAACAAGAAAGTGTGGCTTGCAGTCATTTTAGTTCATCCAAAAGCTGTTCAGAGGGGTTGAGGTCAGGGCTCTGTGCAGGCCACTGGAGACCCTCCACACCAGACTCAACAAACCATGTGTTTATGGAGCTCGCTTCTGGTTGGAAGCCTAGAATTGACTGCAGTGTCTTTGTAGGTTGTAACATTAACATTACATTTACTGGAACTAAGAGGCCCAAACCCTGAAAAACTGCCCCAGACCATTATCCCTCCTCCACCAAGCTTTATTGTTGGCACTATGTATTCTGGTAGGTAGCGTTCTCCTGGCATCTGCCAAACCCAGATTCCGGTGAACTTGTCTCCAGGAGACAAGCTGTGACAGAATGTTTTACACCACTCCAGTCGACGCTTGGTATTGTACATAGTGTTCTTATGGTTGTGTGTGGCTGCTCAGCCATGGAAATCCATTTAATGATGCTTCTGATGTACAGATTTAAATCAAAATGGTAACTAGAGCTTTTAAACTGTGCAAAAAAAGAGAAAAGTTTTTACACAACTAAATGTATATTAGAGGTGGCGATATGGCAGAAATACGATAGTGTGATCCATCAAGAGTATATGTGGTATATCAGGATATGTGTTATTCAGACATCTTATCAGTTGGAGCTGTTAAGGGTAAACCTGTAGAGTCTTTAAGATAACCAACAACATCCATTCAGTTGGGTGTGTCTAAACTTTTGACTGGTAGTGTACTTAGATACAGAGATAATAATAATAATAATA
Source organism: Semaprochilodus insignis (assembly GCA_034552555.1). Taxonomy (NCBI): domain Eukaryota; kingdom Metazoa; phylum Chordata; class Actinopteri; order Characiformes; family Prochilodontidae; genus Semaprochilodus; species Semaprochilodus insignis. The sequence goes on along the minus strand of JAVGWN010003619.1, from coordinate 7,967 downwards.
ATAAAAATAATAATAAGACGGTTCCTAAGTCTGAAGAGGACATAGCAAACGTAGTAACTGTGTCTGGGGCTTCATAGTTTTCATGAAGCCAACCTGGAGTAACACTGTTATTTGGCACCTAGCTATCCAAATAAGAGACTTCTGTTACTGGCACATGCCAATAAGTGTCTTTATTTAATTTGAACTGTTGTTTGAATGAGTTAGACTGAATAGAGAAAGCTCAGTGAGTTTTCTGGTCTGATCTCTCTCCCCGCAGGCCCTGCTCAGAGAAGCTTTTACAGTGCTAAGGAGCTGGAGTACGCTTACTTCATTCACTCGCTCTGTGTGCTCGGGAGACTTCTAATGTACACTAATGGGAGAAAACTTTTTCCCATTAAAGTGAGGAAAAGGAGAGGTCAGTACTGTGTGGGAAGAGCCACCATCACAGAGCGTTTGAAAATACCATCATTTCATCATTTGCTTAAGACTTGCTGACAAAAGCACAAATATATGCATGCAGACAGTTTTATTAGTCACTCCTGCTAAACTGACTAAACAGTCATTTTGCTGTCTGTTGCAGATCCGGTAACTTTGACCGACTTGGTGGTAATTCTGATCAACATCATGTACCAGCACCCAAACACGTCATACTCCGATTCTACTCACACAGGTGTGCCCTGCTTGTTTCCTGCCCTGTAGTTTTCCTTACCCACAGTTATGTAGACCTTCCCATAGATTGGTTGGGTTTTATGATTTCCGCTTATGTAACCCCAAGACACAATACTGCTTTAGAGCACTGTATCAGTGCACTCTGTGGCGTAGATGACCAGCTCCCTCCGCCTGACACATTCTTCAGATTCATCAGCAGACTGTTTTATGAGCTTATCGGTTTCATGGGTACTGCTCACTATCTTCCTCTGAATTGATCAGTACTGCTCTTTGTCTCACTGTCCATGGTTCATTAACCTGTTTTTGCTAATATTTAATAAGCTGAAATGATAACATCTGTGTTAACCTGGGTAATGTTGCTTTAAACGTATCGATTCCCGAAGTGTGCTTGGGCATCTCCATATTTGGACCTGTCTGGAAAGACCTGCTATTTCATATTTCTTGTTGAAAATTTCCCTTCCTTCCATTTCCTCAAATAGAACAGCACCACTATAAGATCACTACTAACCTTATAGTATTTGGGTCATGGACGATTCTTATCACAGCAGTGACACTGACATGGTACTGAGTAGTGTGCTTGTTGTGGGTGTTGTTATTCACCTCAGTGTCAATACTGGGTTGAGAGTAGTCTGCCTATCGAAAATAGCTAGGCAGAAAAACTGACCACTGACAAAAATGGTTTATAGCAGTGTAGACATTGCCTATTGCACAGTGCCCCATGAGATTTGTGGCCTGAGAAATGTGGAGCTGGTAGCCTAAGCCTAGTGGTCTCTTGCCTTTGTGATGTTTTGTGTTTCTCCCTTTAAGCAGACCTGTTTGGGCAGACTTTAATCATTATGACTACTAACATAGTGACCAGGGTGGTCCCCCCTGCCAAACTGGTCTGCCTACTGTGATAGATGCTCTTCCATTGGCTGAAGTTTGCTAATGTCACTCTCTTAAATAAGGTCTTTAAGAAACCGATGCTACTCCAGTTAAGTTGCACCGTTTGCAGTAGCTAAACAGAACCTAATGGCATAATCCATATCTTAGGTGACATCAGAGTGGATCCAGTGTTCGTAAGTAATAGTAAATGTGTTGTTGTTGTTTTATGGTGCGGAAGCCTTCTTGTTTATTGGCAATCCACTGCATATACAATAAACAAGATTAATCGACTTGGTGGCCTGAGTGGCCAGGGCAAATTGTCAGTGTCACTGCTCTGTTGAAAATGATCCAGCACCTAAATAATACCTACTCGGTGGTGAGGCTGTTGGGGTCCTCACCGTTGATGAACTGGCGATAGGAAGGCCGATAAATTATGCAGGGAAACAGAGAAAAATCTATATATGAGAAACTATGCAACTACATTGCTGTACCAGAGTCAGAGATCAATTCAATATTGAGACAAAACAGTTATTAAATACATGTTAATCACTTTTGTAGCATCAGGACAAAAGCAGAAAACATGTATTTGACAGACAATTGCACGCAAGCCCCAACAACATCATAGAAGTACTGCATATAATCAATAACTCAGTTATTGCAGCTATAACAGCAGTTATTGGGTCTAGTATTTGCCTTTATTACAGCATCCAGGCTTGATTTCATCTTTTTCAAAGAAATACGTAGAGAATTTTGCCAACACTTCCGAAGTTCAGTCTCAGAAGTTGGCTACATGTTCTGCTGACCCAAATTATCCCAAACATAGTCACTGACGTTAAGGTCTGGATTCTGGGGTGGCCATGTGATTGTCCATTGTTCTGTCCAATTGGTTTGACTAGCATTTCAATAAATGGGTGGACTCTGACTCTTTCACACTGTATAAGGTATGCGGACCTGATAATGGCTCTGACTCACCAAAGATGACTTTACACCTGCTCACAAAATAAGCACACACGGATTTCCCCAGGATTTCACGGATTTCATCAGTTTCATCTTTGACGTGTCTTTATGGTCAAACTCCCGTCTAGAAGGAGTGCATGTAAATTTGATTGTAAATGTTTAGCGTCCTATAAAAATGCTTGATAACAATAATACTAAACATTCAGGTATATAGGAATCCAGTACAAAAGTGGATGTACTTATAATACACATTGATATAAACAAATATATCATGTTCCATTTCAAGACATATTACTCTGTGCTGCTGTTGGAAAATAGTCACAGAAGACAATCAGATCATTCTACCAGCTTTAAAAAAGACATATTATTTGTTTCACATTTTATTTATGTGCTGTCATCGTAATTTTAACACTATAAAGTATGGTCAGTTGGGGGCGCAGTCACTCACTGGTTAACCTCAGGCTATGCCTGCGAGCACAGCCATTGGCTCATGAGTAACTGAATACCATTGTTTATTGTCTCCCTATGAAACATCTGCTGGCAGGTGCTGGTGGGTTTCACACACTAAGGGTAATCCATCATTAGCGCTCAAATGTTGTGTCCATGTCATATGAAAGTTTAGTTCCAACGTATTTAAAGGAGCAATATGCAAGCTTTTTAATGTACTCACTCACTCACCTATCCTCTAAACCCCTGGCAGATGCTGGTGGGCTACGGGTACTAAGGGTAATCCATCATTTGCGCTCAAATCTTGTTTCCACATCATATGAAAGTTTAGTTCACACGTCATTAAAGGAGCAATATGCAATCTTTTTAGTTTACTCACTCGCTCATCCTCTCAACCGCTTTATCCTCCTGGGTCATGGGGAGTGCTGGAAACTATCCCAGCATTCAATGAGCGGAAGGCAAGAAACACCCAGGACAGGCCACCAATCCATCGCCGAGCTTTTTACTTTAATATACTCCAGAATTAATTAGTTTTGACAGTATGTCAAAGATGTCTTTGTATTGTGTTGCAGAGACATCCACTGAGGCTAGCATGCTAACCAGCTAGCCCCGGCCTGTCCTGTCTGTAATAGCACTTTGCATCTCAAGAGGCGATAGTGAGTCGTCTTCTTCCATCAGTCCAACATGAGAGGATGAGAGGAGGGACTGTGCATTTTCTGGTGGTATGTCATCAATTCGACAGTTATTGTCATAATCTTACAAATTGCTCCTTTAATGGCGGACACGTCTGTGCTGTTTTTTACGGGACTTTGATGAGTAAGGGCCAATGGGGTGTAGACGTACCTAATAAAATGGCCAGTGAGTATATGTGTGTGTACTAACGTTGAATGTTGTCGTATGTTGTTGTATAGACTCCCTGTCTCCCACTACTCTGGTGATGGAGGTCCTGAAGACCTTGTGTGAACGTACCGAATGTGCTGTGGAGTGCATCTACCAGACCCCTGTCATAGAGACCCTCCTGGCCCCCGTCCTCGCTCTGCTCAAAGGAAAGCCGGTCAGGAGGGAGTAGATATTCTGTTCTGATGTCTAGACAAGTGTCCTCAATATGACATAAGTCCACCGTCGTTGACCTGCTTGTTTCAGACACGCCTAACGTCTTACTCCGTTTACTGCCCCTCGGCTGGATATCAGCCTGGTGCCGTAAATGTTTATGTTCCATGCAAAGCCATGCTTGAATGTTACCTTGGAAATATACCTCCTGGAGTTCATCTTCAATACCGCTCCAGGATTTTCCCCCCATAAATATTAATGCTGAGACAAAACACAATACGGCTAAAGACTTTTTCTTCTGATCAGATACCGTATTTTGTAGCTGTTAGATGTTACTCTGTATGCATTGCACAGTTTGCTCAAAGCCTTTTCAATTTGTTTTTGTGTCACAGGCCAAATTAAACTCCCCAGAAAGCAGCCTCACTCACATTGCGGACACGCTGGCAAGAATCGCTACCACCCAGCGAGGTTTAGCATTGTTCCTGTATGAGAGGAAGCTCGTCTCTGCTGAAGGTGAAGGGTAAGCAAATCTAATTTAGTTCTCAGGTTACATTTTATTACTTTCGTCTGCCCAGGTGTCCATGCAGGTAATCAACATGCACACCATGGAGACAATGGGCTGCTTATCAACTTCTGAAGGAGAAGTCCACTGATTCTTCAGAATTTCTGCATAATTCACTCACTCACTCAACCCTGTATCCTTCTGGGTTGTGGAGGTGTGGGACTGGAGCCTATCCCAGCATTCAGTGGAAGGCAGGAAACACCCTGGACAATCCATCGCAGGGCAGACACTTTTTAGTTTGCTTACTCACTCTTCCTCTGAACCGCTTNTCCATCGCAGGGCAGACACTTTTTAGTTTGCTTACTCACTCTTCCTCTGAACCGCTTCATCCGTCTGGGTCGTACGGAGTTCTGGAGCCTATCCCAGCTTTCGATGGGCTGGTGACAGGAAACACTCTGGACAATCCATCGCAGGGCAGATACACAGACATAGATATTCACTCACACACTCACACCTAAGGGCAATTTAGCATCTCCAGTTCATTCTGACTGCATGTCTTTGGAGTGTCGGAGGAAACCAGAGCACCCAGAGGAAACCCACACAGACACGGGGGAAACATGCAAACTCCACACAGAAAGGACCCTGGATGGTCCAGCCGAGAATCGAACTCAGGCCCTACTTGCTGTGAGGCGACAGCGCTAGCCACTGTGCCACAGTGCCGCATAAATGAATGCAAATACGATGTAAACAAAGTTATTCAGTGTGGTTATATAGAAACATCATAATCCTCTCGCACTCAACACACTTCTACTTATAAGTCTACATGCTGAATGGTTTGCATTCAAAGGACTGGCTTGGGGTACCTCAAATGTAGTCAGTTAAACACAGCAACAGTGATAATGCTCCTGTTTTGTTTTATTTTCCCAGCATTTCAGCAGCCCACGTCATAATGCAGTTTACTCAGAAGTTGCTGGCTAAAGAGCTGCCCGCATCCACTGAGCTGGAGAACTCCCCTGCTGTGAAGGGCGCCTTCATCTTCGTGTGCCGCCAAATGTACAACACCTGCGAGGGTCTGCAGGTGCTCAGACCTTACGGCCTGCACGAGTGCATAGCTAAAGCCTGGAGGAAGGTAACTCCATTACTGTTAATGCCGCCAACACTTTGCTGTGTCAGAGATTGTCTGTGTAATTATATTCACTAAATTTAACAGACTGTACTTTGTTATGTTAAGCACAAAATGTGCTCCGTCAGTGAATTTCCAGAATAGCTGTACTACATGCTGATTATACGCTGCCTATCAAAAGTTGGAGATACCTTATCTTTTTTGAGTGATACTGCTTTTTGCTGTCACTTTTTTTTTAGCTTTCTTCTGCTTGCACTCCTAACTTTTTGCCAAAGTTAAACAGCAGTCGTGGCCACTTTGAGTGTATTTTGGAACGCTCAGCTCATCTAATGACCTTTCTTGTTGTGAAAAGCAGGTTTTGGCTAATTAGGAATTTGACAGTTTTCTTTTCCTGCCTATTGTTTGAAGCAATTTTGGTCTAAAGGTGTTTAAACACCTTTAAGGTTAAAGTCCTTGTGAGAGCTGACGTCTCGAAATAGGGCTAAAACATTATTCACAAGATAGCACTAGTGGCGCTGTGGCACACCATCAGATCTAATCAAACTAAATGTATGTACTATCCAAATTATTAGATTACATTAGATTCAACTTTGTCATTGTGCAGAGTACAGGTACAGAGCCAATGAAATGCAGTTAGCATCTAACCAGAAGTGCAAAATACAGTATTATTTACATATAAAGTGCAGGAAATTAACCATGGCAAGCAATGCAAAGGTTACGGTATGTACAATTATAGACAGTGGAGTGGTAGAAAAATAAAGATGTTAATATAAATATAATATACATATATACAGAGTGAGTGGAGAGAATACAATGTAGAGCGTATGAACTGTAAGAGCAACAAATGTGCAGAGTAAAAGATACATGACAGTGAGTTTATATACAGTATGTACAGTAACTGTGAAGATAGTAATAAGATAAGTAATACACTCTTCCATTATGAATAGTACATAAAGTATATAAAGTTCAGTGCCATGAGTGCAATGATGCAGTTACAGCTGCACATCTAATCAAACAAAAAGCACAAAACACTGCAAAAATGATACCTTAGCAGGTGCAAACATACATTAAACACAGTCCTTAAATACGGTCAATAAATACAGTAGTTCCTAAATATAGTCAATATATCATCACAATATATCGTTTACTTTTGTGCATCATTTGAACACAGCAGCTGCTGTTTACATTGTGTGAAACGTTCATGGTAAGTGAACCAACAGAATCTTGAATGGTTCTATTGACTTCCTTTAAAATTAAATTCATTTTATTGCCCTCTCCTTGTTGCCATTGGACAGTGACGATATGCAGTATTTTTGATTGTGAGATTGATTATGAGATTATTCAACAAATTTCTTGAAGGTTTTTACCTCTTTTATATAGTGCACTTGTCTCTGTTTATCTGGCAACACAATAAGACACTTTCATTAGATAAAATGAGTACAAATATCTACAAGTAAGATAAATCATCTTATAATGTTGTGACAGCAGAATAATTAATAATGTATTTTGTAACATTATGCTATAAAATATGCTTGCTCTCTTGACCAGGTGTTTGTTTGGGGTAATTTTCTGGTGGGCAAAATCAAATGTCCTCACAGGCTACAGTTTGGTCTGTGGACTACAATTTAGATAATCCAGAACTTAGTGCTGATCTAGGATCAGATTCTTCTCTTATTTACTTTTCTTAATTTTTGTTTTTACAGAATTATTTGAGTAAGTCCAATTACCCTGTGCATTGTGTTAGCATTTCATGATGTACTAACCATTAGAACTGGTCCAAAATTACTTGGAAGCAAATCTTGGGAATGTATTTTTGTCACGCTTCCGGGTCTTCCCCGCTCCTATGCTTCCCCGCTTCTCCGCATGCAATGTTCCACAGAGTCCGACGACTGAGCTGACCAGGGCATAAGGGAAGGTTGGTAACCTAACATACATTGGAAAGGAGTAAGAGAAGTGGTGGGACTGATGAGAGAGTTCTGAGCCATCTCGTCCCAAGGCGGATACGCAGACCAGTCTGTCTGATTATCATGGCAATAAACCCTCAAGGACGTACCTAGTTCTTGATTCATACGTTCACATTGCCCGTTGCTTTGGGGATGGTATCCCGAAGTTAGGCTGACCGAGACACCCAATCACTCACTATGCTTCCCCGGACTCAACTTCCCAGAGGGCATCGCTCGATGATGTAACACCCACATGTCCCCAGCCGTCCAATCCGCTCTGTTCACAGTCACCGGAGTTTTAACCACAGCTGAACCCACTGAACTCCAGCATATAAACCCCTCACTGTCACGTCCTCATTGCGAAGTTTTGCCATACGTTGTTATCATTTCTGAGCGTTTCTCTGTTAGTGTTTTCTATCCTGGTTTCGATCTC
>JAVGWN010003618.1:0-10188 GCA_034552555.1 Semaprochilodus insignis | reverse complement strand
TCAAAGGTTATGTGAACGTAGGTATTTTTTTGTGTCTTTTAAAGGATCTTTATTACGTATTTTCCTCACTTCTTCCAAAATATGAGACACTTCCTACTTCCTAGTCTACACTCACTGAGCACTTGATTAGGTACACCTCCTTTCATCTGTACTAACTGTCCATTTTATCAGCTCCACTTACCACAGAAGTGCACTTTGTAGGTCATCCGTTTCTGTGCATACTTAGTTAGCCCCCCTTTCACCCTGTTCTCTAGTGGTCAGGATCCCCACAGGACCACCGCAGAGCAGGTATTATGTGGGTGGTGGATCATTCTCACTGACACTGACGTGGTGCTGGTGTGAGTGGATCAGACACAGCAGTGCTGCTGGAGTGTTTAAACACTGTGTCCACTCACTGTCCACTCTATTAGACACTCCTACCTTGCTGGTCCACCTTGTACATGTAAAGTCAGAGACGTCAGCTCATCTATCACTGCACAGTTTGTGTTGGCGGTCACAAGACACCGTTGGCCGGATGTTTCAGGTTGGTGGACGATTCTCAGTCCAGCAGTGACACTGAGTGATCCACTCACACCAGCACCACATCAGTGTTACTGCAGTGCTAAGAATGATCCACCACCCACATAAACCTGCTCTGTGGTGGTCCTATCAGAATGACATCATCGAGTCATTATGTGAAGTATGAGTTTTGAGTGTGAGTAATTGTAGAAAACTCTTCTTACTCAAGCGGAGGTTAGAGAGCTGTAGATGTGTGAACTATGTGTTTAGTTACTGTCCATTTAGCAGAAATGCTGTTGTGCTGTGTGGGTTCTGGGGCTTTCCATTAGAGCAGCTGTGTAAAACATTCTTTAAGGCTTGAGCGCATACATCCCACACTCAACACAGATGCTCTTTATGGTGCTTTAACATCTCGACAACTTCATGCTCTAAATGGCCTCACCAAACAATGCAAGAACACCAACACAGCAAATGAAAAAAAGACAAAAAGAGAAAGAGAGAATATTATAAAGAACATGGATTTAAATTTATTGGAATTAGGGAACATGAGAACGGTCCATACTGAAACAAGAAACTGTTTTTTCCATCCATACTTTTATTGAGTAACTGCTAACTTCCTATGCAATAATAACGATTTTAATGACCAGTTCAAAGATTGCTGCACTACACATGCACTGATACTGCATGTATGAACTAGACCTAGGCTACGAATTCTAAGATTTGCTTCTACTGTAACAATAATCAAATACAGCACTTCATAAAGTTATATTCCATGCAGTTGTAACAGGCTGTTGTGTGTAAATAATCCATTTTGATCTGTTCATTTTAAGGAAAATTATAACCGTCTTTCAAAATAACAGAAGACATTCTATAACCATGTGGCAGATGAACATTCTATACTGCGAGTGTTCTGTTTATTAGGTACGCGTACCTTGTACCTACACTCATTGGCCATGTTATCAGACGCAGGTACCATACAGGTGCACTTTGAAGGTGTACAGTTACTGACTTTATTCTGCACCATTCATCAACCTCCACATACCTCGTCCCTCAATGGAGTGGTATGATTTGGGTGTGGTGGATCTTTCTCAGCTCTGCAGAGACACTGACATCAGTGTGGGGCAGGTACAAATGTATCAGGCACAGTAGTGTTAAAACCTGCACTGGTGGTCCACACCTAAAGGGGAACCCCAGTAACTTCTCTGGTTTCAGCGTGAAATGCTCCTATTAGAGGAACCTACTAAATCAGAAGCGGCAGTGACGGGAACCAGACAACAACCTCTAAAAAAAGTCCCTCACATAATGTTATTACATTTGCTAATAAACGTACTCTTGAAAGCTTTGTGGTCTTAAAACATGTCAGTATATTTAATTAATTCGTTCATGGCTGAGGGGGAACATGCAGGGTGAAATGATCCCCACAGAAAATATTTTATTTAGGATATAAGTCTATATTAGTGTTGTAGAGATGGTGACCCCTGGTTCCCATCACCACCACTGTACAGTCATCTAAGGTTTGAAGCTTCTCTACCAATGAGCCATTTCACACCAAACCACTCAGAGTGAATCTGTTTACATCTAAACGTCTAAAATAATTGAATGTGCGTGTAATTTTACCATGTCACCTTAAAAGACACTTTTTTCTTCACAGTGTAAACTGACGCATAAGCTATCGTGCTTGCTGGCATAATATCAGTTATACTGACAGAAAATAACTCGCTTTTCTGTGTTTACACATTCACACATTATTTACAATTACATAGAATCATGTGGAGAGCTGAGCAAAGCTTATATTTTATGTGACCAGTGCACAAAATATATACAAATATATAAGACTCTGACAGTTCTGTGGCTTCCAGCATAAATACTAGTAATATTAGTGTTCACTTCTTAACTAGCTTACATCACCTTAGTGAGCTCTTTACAAAGTAATCAAAAATTAACACATCAACATACTACTCTAGTTTACTGTTGTGTTCTTATCAGTCATGAAACATGGGGCACTGTGAATATCTCTAACTACAAAGGTACAGAATTCACTAAATTGTAATTAGCTTCAGCTAATTAGCTTTACCAATTAGCTCCACCAAAGACAGTGGAGAACCCTCAATTACCGTTAGGTCCTGTTAGTACCAATCTTGAGCAGGTACTGAAAACCATAAACCTGAAAGCTTCAGTACTGGACCGACATCTGGGCCAAAGGTCCTAGTACTTGGAAGTGGAGAAAAACACCCTTAGAGACTACAGCCTATATTTTTCTACTGATCGTCTGTGGTGGCCATCCTCTACCTGTGAGGTGCCAAACATAGTCCTGGAGCTCTGTTACCCTCCAGAGTTGAGAACCATTATAATACTCAACCGCCTCTAAAGGACTTCATTACCTGGATCAGGTGTGTTTGATTAGGCTTAGAGATAAACTCTACAGGGCGGTAGATCTGTAGCACCAGGACTGGGCACCCCTCCTCCAGACCTTGATCAGCTTCTGAACTATGGTTGGTGCACTGTTTTCAACCTATCAGAGGACGGTGTTACAAGGTATTAAAAGATCAAAGCAATAACACTGTGCCTGATAATCTCATACCACTGCAACACTGACATCCCACTGTCATGTCATTGTCACTGCTGTGTCGATCCACCACTTAAACAATATCTGCCCAACTGGGGTCCTATGGTGGTCTCTTTTCATTAGAGACAGGGTAAAACGGGGGCTGATACATTTTGCAGCTGCTGACAGTAGCTGTAAACCTACAAAGTGCAAGTGTATGGAAGGTGATATCCAACCCTGGTCTCAGATCCACATGCTCCAGCTTCTGAAGTTCCTGATTGCCTGGATCAGATCCATTAGTGTTAGGTAAGAGGAGAGGCAGCATGGTAAAGGCAGGTTGGAACTAAACCAGCTATTAAAGCAGTTCCCCGGGACCAGGGCTGGAGACCACTGGGGTAGGTACAAGCTAAAGGTAAGATAAAGGACATCTGCCAATAATTCAGTAATACTTCTGAGTGCTTATGTCAAGGAGCTCTTCTGCATGATGGGTTTTCTGATGCACTTTCAGACTGTAGCTACGAGCATAGCTTTTCCCACACATTTCACAGCGGTGGTTGCGCTCTCGTGTATGTGTTTTAGCGTGTCTGGAAAGCTCAGACTTGTCGATGAAGCACCTCTTGCACTCTGTGCAAGCAAAGGGTTTCTCCCCGGAGTGGATCCTCTTGTGTCGGTTCAGTAAGGCAGTGTCCGCAAAACATTTCCCGCATATCTCACAAGCTTTGGGTTTAACCCCGCTGTGCCAGCGCTGATGCTTCACGAAATGAGAGGCATCACTAAAACTTCTCCCGCAAAGAGCACAATGGAAGGGTTTCTCTCCGGTGTGGATCCGCCGGTGCGTGGCCAGGTTCCCAGCATGAGAAAATCGTTTGCCGCACTCTGGACACTCGAAAGGACGCTCTCCGGTGTGTGTTCTGTGGTGTTCCCGAAGGAACGCTTCCTTCTTGAAGCACTTCCCACACATCTTACATTCATATGGCCTTTCGTTGGAGTGAGTCTTGAGATGAGCTTTCAGTTTCTTCTCATCTGCTAAGCTTTTGCCACATTCTGGACAAATGAGTGCAAAGTTCTCAGGGGTTTGGTGTTGGTGGACTTGCAGATGTCCAGGATGACTAAAACTATTCCCATGCACTACGCACTCATAGTGTTTGAAGCCTGAATGCGTCTGCTGATGCCACTGAAGTCTCTCTTCGGTCGTGAAACACCTTCCGCACTGCGGACACTTGTGTCTCCTCTCTCCTTTATGATAGCGCTGATGGATTTTGAGCTCTACCGAAAGCCTGAATGATGTATTACAATCTGAGCAGTTGAACCGATTCTCATCCGTATGGATCTTTTCGTGTCTTTTCAGTCTGAGTCGAAGGCGGAATTTTAGGCCACACTGTGAGCATCCGAATGGCTTGCCGCTGGAACAGCCTCGCATATGACATTTCAACAAGAGTCGATGGGTAAAATCCTTACCACACTGAAAGCATCTGTGTAGCTTCATTTGGGAATGCAAACGCTGATGCTTAATTAGATGTCTTGAGGTGGAGAAGCTCCCATCACACTGTTCACAAGTATATGATTTTTGGCCAGTATGCACTCGCTTGTGGATTGTCAGATGAACTGAATGGGTGAAACGTTTCCCACAGTCTGAACAGCTGTAAGGTTTTTTACCTGAATGCAAAACTTTGTGAATCTTCAGTTTGGTTTGGTCCTTACAAGTTTTCCCACATTTGATACACTTAAAAGGACGATCAGGGTCGCGTGTTTGCATCTGGGGCATATGTCTGTCTGGCAGGGGGAAAGGTTTCCCGCACAAGGACCCTTCAATTGGCCTTTCTTCTTTGGGAAGTTCCTTAACCAGTGTACAGCAAACAGGAAGAGGAGCCTCTTCTATATGAGACTTCTGATGAAGCTTCAGTTCACCAGAGCGTATGAAACTTTTCTGGCAGTATTTGCACTGAAACGGCCGCTCTCCCGTGTGAATCCGGTTATGAATCTTCAGATTCCGCATGTTGGCAAAATTCTTCCCACACAAGCTGCAAATAAACGTCTCCTCCTTTAAATGCGTCTTGATGTGGCGAGTAAGGTAATACTGCAGAGCGAAGCTTTTCCCACACTCCTGGCACGAGTACGGTTTCTCTCCCGTATGGGTCTGCTCATGGCTTTTCAGGTTGCTGGCTGTACTGAATGCTTTTCCACACTGAGAGCACTTAAAAGGTTTTTCGCCCGTATGTGTCCTTTCATGGATTCGGAGATGGCTAGGATCTCTGCAGATCTTACCACAGAACCTGCAGCACTGTATTTTATCACTGGCAGAAATCACACGAAGCTCGGCAGGGCTCTTCTGCTCGTAGACTGATCTAGAATTACTAGATTCAGCAGCGACTTCGACCTCCTTCACCTTTAACATGTATATTTCATGATCATCTTTGAAATCATGCTCATCCCACATGATCTCCTTCTTGATGACAGGAGTTCCATCACCACTTACAGGTTCTGTTTGTGTTTCAACAGATGGATAATTCAACCACTCTCTGGCTGTGTTGTGGTCCGCTGCCATGACATCCAACAATCCTCCTTCAGCACTGCAATGGACTATAACTTCGAGCGGGACTGATTCAGGGAATTTCCAGATTATGTGCTTTGTAAGTGTTTAACACATCTTTACCTCCTCCTGTTAAATCACCTGTAAAAGAGAAAATGCGTTTGCGTTCAACACCAAAGCAACACCATAATCCATTGCAGACTGTGTAATAGTTAACTTTATCGTCACTGTCCGAAGACAAAACATGCATCTCCATTTTTGACAATTTATACTTTCACACGTCATTTGATCACAGCAGTGGCCGTTTACACTGTGTGACAATTTCATGATGAATGGATCAACAGAAATGGCCTATAACTGCATAGAAAACATCTGGTTTCATTGACATTAAAATTTAATTAGGATTTTGCTCTCTCCTGTACAGCTGCCATTTTGGAGAAACTTGTTTTTCTTCGAACGGCGACAGTGTTATCATTATGTCTGGGATTTGTAATAATTTATCTATCTATGCTAAAGTGTGGAATTTTTTATATCCAAAATTAATTAGCACCTAAACTGAACCTTAAAGAAAACATAAATAAAAAAAGAAAGAAAACATAAATAAAAACAGTACTGCAAGGGCAGAAATGTGAATAGTCACTGTGATTATGTGGGAAAACCAGCCTGGGTCTTAATTAAGTAAGAATTTGTGAAACTCACAATTGAAAGATAAAATCATTTAATTCTACAAGCTGCCTATCCACTGAAATATTTCATCTTCATCCCCTATAACAAAAGCGTGACAGACTGGAATTTCTACTGTAATGACTTCCAGTTATGAGGCCTTTGCTTTATGAGATGATCACTTTTTCAAAACAGTGAAAACAGTACAATTTAACCAGAAAACTAAGTAGACAAGGCTGCACTAAATAAAACTATTTAAAACTTTGATTGTTCACTAAAGTAATGAACGAAAACAATGCACACAAATGCAGGAAAATGTGTATTCAGTGTTAAAATCCAGCTCTACTGCACCTCTTAGGGGACATTCTAGCACACTTCATATGAAGACAGCTTAACCTGGCTTGAGGTACCAACACAATGACACAGCAACACCAAATTTCTCTCTTATTAATATTCACAAACACAGCCTACTGCCGAAAGAACATACCTACAATCGGTTTTACCTTAATGTTTTTGACCCTCTCTATTTAAACACGTAATAACTGAGTGTGGCTTGTGACGATCAAACAACAATCTGCATATGCAAAATTTCACTCACACTTTACCAGAGAATCTTACAGTAAATTCAGACACACTACAGTTTACTACAATAAATGATATATTAAAGCATTCATATTATTGCTTTTTGTTATACAGCATTTAATGTAAATCATAATCTTTTTATTTTACGTAGCAGCTTCTTTCTTTTGGCTACAGACAGCGACTGTTACCAGTAATTTGTGTCCCTAGGTTGTTGTCTATCCAGTGAACAAAATACCCCCTGCTATCCGGGGGGGTCCCATATTGGCTTACTAATCCAGCTTTGGCTGTCTGCTTACTCACCATAGCGGTGCTAAAGCTTCAATGGCAAGAAAGCTAATGGGTTGCTGTTTAAGTATATTAAGCCACATTAAAGGAGCGACATTTAAGACTTACAGTTTAAAATATTTTAAAATGAACTTAATTCAACAGAATGTGAAGAAATAACAGTTTTGACTATGTGTCAAAGTCATCTATGTATAGTGTTGCAGGTGACAGCTACTACAGTTAGCCAGCTAACCTAACCAGGTTTTGCACTGGCCTGCCCTCAATCAGTTCTGTTGTTCCAGTTCAGCCAAGAGAACAGTATTAGCCACAGACGCTCCACCCATTGTATATTCCTGTGTTTCCTGAGAGATTGACTCAGTTTTCAAGATTGCCTCCTTCTGTAGGTCATGCCACATAGCAGGCTTGTTATTGGTCATTTTGGGTGTCTGCTGAATTTCCTTTTCCTGCAGTAGTAGCCCATGTGAAGTGGCGAAAGGTACCAGACACTCCTTAAAGGGTCTCGCAATGCGGGACTATGATGAAAGTCCTGCTCCTGGTTACATCACATAAGGACAGGTAGTCGATGAATGAAACAGTAGATGCAATGATGGCTTAAGCGTTGCCTGCTTTGTCAATAATCCACATTCGGCAGCAAACAAAAGAAGAGATATTAATAGAAGGAAAATGAGTTAACACTGGTGCAGTTTTCCATCATTAGGGGTGAGTAAAGGAATTAGGTTTGACGTTGAACTTGCAGCCTTTCTTCTACAGTGGTAAGAGCTGCTAACGCTAGCACTGAGGAGGAGGGATGGTGCATGCCTTCTGATAGGAGTAGACACCACAACTTTCTGGCTGCACCCTGTTGTTTGGAGTATGAAGTTGACAGGTTGCATCATCTTACATATGGCTCCTTTAAGCCATTATTAAGAGCAAGGCCTGGTGTAATAATACAGGAGTTTCCTTATGATTTACATAACAACTGCAGAAATTAAATTATAGCACACAAATGTCTAAACAGGAATAATACAAGAGCGTTTTCTATGGAAATGCTTTGTGTAAAACCTCATATATTATTTGGAGATTACTGGCTCATCCTTTTAGCAGGACACAGAGGATGTGTTGTCCCTGGGTGGTGGTTTTATCACATTTAGTCATCCACTTTTTTCCCCTTACAGTGAATTTGAAAGAGGAGAAAGAAAAGCCATAACAATGGTCGCTTTGTCTGCTGTCCAGTCTGTTTCAGGTCAGCCATTAGTAACACTGTCACATGGCCACAAAACATATCTTTACTGACCACTAATACATAAGGTATTTCATTTCTTAAGTGGACAGTGACATGCTTTTGTATATAAGCTAGCCAGCTAACAAACACCTGACAGCCTTTTAGCAGCTCGGCTATTCTGGACGGAGCGGTTTGTTTACATGCTTACAGCTGTATAACGGTCAGGGCTGGAGGTGACTAAGCAGTCTGCTCCAAATCACAGCCTTTTCCTCACATGTCAACGCTTCAGTTCAGGCCGCTTTGCAGCGCAGAGAGACTACAATCACATGATGTTGATAAGCATGTAAGGGTAGCGAAGTGACCTGCTATTTTAGCTCTTTAGCTAAACGCTACCAACACCAGTCGGAAGCGGTTTTCTCTCGGTGTCACGGCTTCATTCACACAGCGAGTCTCTGTTTTGGCCTATAATCACAACCGGACATCAACAGTGCGGGAGATTATAGAAGACATTCTTAAAATGTGTCAATATAAATCCGAATACCTTGTTCTCCGACCACCTTCTCCCGACCCCGACACTGAGAATCACTGGTTTAAAGGTAAGGGAAGTCTTGGGATCGCCCCCTGCTGCTCAAAACGTAGATCAACGATGCATTTGCGGTTATGCACATTACGGGTTACACGACATATACCACCGAGGTCACCCCCATATTCAGTTATACTGCCACTAGTATCAGTATTTAACACGATTAACAGCAAAACAAAACAGAAACGGAGTTTTAAATTGTGTTGTCCTGAATGGACTACAAAGTCCGTCGCGCCAATGGCGGTACAGTCGTTCGATTCTATAAAGCGGCGCCGCCACCAAGCACTGGGATTTGTAGTTCAGTAGTATTTTAAGCTTTTTCAATTCTATGACTCAGCTACATATATAAATTCTATACTGTATTCGTAGCTATGATGTTTGTGGGATTGCAAAACGACTGTTTCACAAAAGAGGCAGTTTTAATCGGTTTAAAATAATAATAATATAATATAATATAATATAATATAATATAATATAATATAATATAATATAATATAATATAATATATTACACTGCCTGGCCAAAAAAAAAAGGTCGCCATCTGGATTTAACTAAGCAAATAGGTAAGAGCCTCCCATTGGATATCTATCTGGGTGATTATGTTTCAGCTGGCAACAAGTTATTTAACGCTAACTGATGCAGTGAGTTAGCTTCTCATTTGTTAAACAACCATGTGTAAAGACACATCCTGTGGTCGTGGAAAAGATGTTAATCTGTTTCAGAAGGGTCAAATTATTGGCATCTATCAAGCAGAGAAAACATCTAAGGAGATTGTTTTCTAAAGATTGGACTCTGGAGCAATGGAAGAAGGTCATGTGGTCTGATGAGTCCAGATTTACCCTGTTCCAGAGTGATGGGCGCATCAGGGTAAGAAGACAGGCAGCTGAAGTGATGCACCCATCATGCCTAGTGCCTACTGTACAAACCTGCAGGGGCAGTGCTATGATCTGGGGATGCTGCAGTTGGTCAGGTCTAGGCTCAGCAACGTTATGTGCCCAAAGAATGAGGTCAGCTGACTACCTGAATATACTGAATGACCTGGTTATTCCATCAAGGGATTTTTTCTTCCCTGATGACACGGCCATATTCCAAGATGACAATGCCAGGGTTCATCGGGCTCAAATTGTGAAAGAGTGGTTCAGGGAGCATGAGACATCATTCTCACTCATGGATTGGTCACCACAGAGTCCAGACCTGAACCCCATTGAGAATCTTTGGGATGTGCTGGAGAAGACTTTGTGCAGTGGTCCAAATCTCCCATCATCAATACAAGATCTTGGGGGAAAATTAATGCAACTCTG
>JAVGWN010003617.1:0-10189 GCA_034552555.1 Semaprochilodus insignis | reverse complement strand
ACTATATATTATGTATTATTTCAAATAGATGAGAAAAATACAGTTTGGGCCCTTTAATGCCTACCGGGCGGTTTAGGATTGTAGTGAATGTTGTATTTCATTCACACACAAATAAAACATTCTTAGCTTTTGTCCCTCCATTCCTCTGATGGCGTTGTCTGTTCGTGAAGATACTCGATGGCAGCAAACAGCATGATGCACCAGTGCTCCTGCTGTCGGGAGCTGCGTACCAGTACCAAGCAGGTGGAGATGAACTGCCCTGGCCAACAGCCGATCACTCACAACTACACTTATGTTGAAGAGTGCAGCTGCCATGAGACGGAGTGCAAAGACTAAAGAAGCAGTGAATAAAAATGCATCCTCAGGTCTCTGATTTCTCACCAACTGATTTCTACAGGCTTCACACCAACTGTGATCACATCTGATCATGAAACTTTGTTGGACTGAATCCAAGTAATGCTATTTGAGCTGTTATGAGATTAATAAATTTCTTTGATTTTCTGGACATAGGGTTTTGTGTTACTGCTATCTAAGGCTGCCAAGGATTTAAGATGTATAATCTACTGCATGCTTTGTCCAGATTTCTTTAACTATTATCTTCTTATCAAATATGTAATTTCTTTTTATGATCAATCATAATCAAAAATAAAATCAAAGAGCATCAGTGATGGTGTGTGGTGCAATCTGTGTGAAAAAAATTATATGAAATCCACAAATTCCAAAATTATTTTGGCCACTGCTGGTAGACCTGTAGGACCAAACGCTTTTAAACACTTGCAAAATTCAGCTGCTTCCTTTACACTATGGCCTTTGGCACGCCCAAATGCATTTGCTCCTTTATGCCAATCATTAACATTTGCTTTAAGACCCATTTTCCACACATCAAGACATTCATTGCACTTTACCACCTCTTCTCAATCTATGAATCCCGTAACATACCCTGCAGTTATTTATAGCCAGATATATCCACTTACATATCCATGTGATACAGTTCTGTAGACATACCGATGACCGTACACAATACAGCTTTATAGACAGACCAGTGACAATATACAATGCTGTATAGTTCTAAACACAGACCAATTACAGTGCGCAATACAGTACAGTTCTGTAGACAGACCAATCACAGTGCACAGTGCAGTTCTGTAGACAGACCAATGACAGATAAGATTTTTATTACTTTTATTATCCTACATGGAGGAAATTTGCATTGTTACAGCAGAATATACAGTAAACAGATACAGAACAAGAGGTAAACAAAAGTGCAAGTACAAAATACAAATCATACAAAATACAAAAGTACAAAATACGAAATATAAAATATATATAAAAAATGCCCATTGTTAGGCAAAAATAAAATTAAATAAGAAACTATGCAATTTTACATTTGTGATTACACAGATATACATTGTTACTGAAAGATATTGCACAGTTACTATTCTCTTATACCAGTTACATAAATACTGATGATCTGGCAGTTACCTAAATACTGATGGTATAGGCAGTCAGACTACACAAATTATAGTGATGCTGGCAGGCAGTACAAGATGTATACAGGAGGTATATGGGTGAGAGAGGTGCATATGGGTCCATATAGTGTGTTACAATAGTAAGTGTCTCATGCTCTGCTTGGGGAGGTGCCAGTTGTAGATCCTATATCACTGGCCAGTGCTGCGACTGTCTCTTGCAGTGGGTGAGAGGTGTTCTCCAATTTGGATGCCAGCTTGGCCAACATCCTCCTCTCCCCAACTACCTCCACTGAGTCCAACGCACAGCCAAGAACACAACTGTATCCCGAAGCCTGACCAGAGCCTACTCAGCAGGTGAAGTCTGCTCTGGCCTTTCTTATACAGAGTGTGTGTGTTGTCCGACCAGTCCAGTTTATTGTTCAGATGAACACCCAGGTACTTGTAGATTCTGACGGTCTCAATGTCCCTTCCCTGGATGTTCACCGGAGTGGGTGAAGAGAACTTAGTCCTGCGGAAATCCACCACCAGCTCTTTGGTTTTGCCTGTGTTGATCTGGAGGAAGTTCTGTTGGCACCAGTTCACAAACTTCTCTGTACTCCCTTTCATCGCCATCTCAGATGTAGCCAACAATTGTGGATTCATCTGAGAATTTCTGTAGATGGCAGGTTGTGGTGTTGTGGGTGAAGTCTGCAATATACAGGTTGAAGTGGAATGGGGCCAGGACCATTCCCTGTGGTGCCCCCTTACTGCAGAGCATTGTCTGACACACAGTCCTTAACTTGCACATATTGCGGCCTGTTTGTGAGATAGTTGGTATTGTCAGATATCAATGTTCGCCTTGAAATAAAGAACACAACCCTTCAGCCGTCCCCTGGATCTCCCTTCGGGGCAAGAAAGAAAGAATCAACTTCATTATACAATACGGGTTTATAGACACACCGATGACAGCATACAATACAGTTCAGTTCTAAAAACAGACCAATAACTATTTTCAGTGCAGTTTTGTAGACAGATAAATGACAGAAAAACACAATCTCATCAAATTCTACTTTAATTGATCAAAAGCTCAATTTGTACCATTTGATATTGAGTATCTAATTCCACCCATGCAAAGCTGTGGCATAGGTGTTTATCACATGCTTAGGCATGCCTAGTCACAGGTGTATAGAATGGTCCATATACAGTATATTAAATCCAATCAATTCACTTTTATTATCGCATTTACAACGGTGTGAAGGTTAGTAAAATTTTAGGTGTATAGTCCTGCAGTACTGAAATACAAATACAATACACATTAGACTATAAATATACACAATACTAAACACCAAAATAGCTCAGTTTATCCAAATATACAGTTTTATATAGCAGTAATATAAAGTTATGAAAAAGAAGGTATGATATATACAGATGTACACATTCCCGTATATGCAATTGGGGAATCTGGGGTAGATAAAACAGATGCAGGGTATATACAGGGGGTAGAGAGACCTGAGGGTTGATAGGAACTCAATAATAATTGCTAAATAATTAAGTAGTATTTCCAATTTTAAGTTTAATCAATTGGTTACTTATTGTCAGTGATTTGCTTCAGTCAATGTGCTTACACACACAAGGGATGACTGTTCCATTGAGCTCATTATCGTAAGATAGAGGCAGTCGTAAACTGGCCAGTAGCCACAACAGTCCGAGACTTACAAAGGTTTCTGGGGTTACCATTCACAGTGGAGGTTGACACTTCAAATGTGATGGTTTGACCTGTACTGTCTTAGTACAGTGACTCTCCTAGTAAACTGCTAAGCCGAACTGAACATAACTATGGGATCGGGGACAGAGAATTGCTTGCCATGAAACTGGCCTTTGAGGAATTAATGTCATTAATGAGAGGGCACTTAGCACCCCTGCGGATTTACAGAGGGCCGAAAGCATTTTCCAGTATGTCTTTAGATTTTTTGGTATCCCAGAGGACATGAGATACTCAGTTCACTTCAAAGGTCTATTCTGCATTTATGGAGAGGTTGGCTATCTCAGTCAGTCTAAATTCCGGGTATCATTCTTAATCGAATTGTCGATGTGAGAATCACTCCATTTCAGTGTATGCTTGGTTACCAACCACCATTAATGCCCTGGTCTTTTGAGCTCTCATATATCCCATCTGTTGACCACTGGATGAGAAGGAGCAAGGAGGTTTGGGAGGAGACCTACCATCACGTTGAGTCAGTCCTGAGACGACATAAGCACCAGGCTGATAGACTTCGTGGTGACACCCCTTCATATGCTCCTGGTGACCAAGTCTGGCTGTCAAATAGGGACTTCAGGTTTTCTGAGGGAAGTAGGAAACGTATGCCCAGACACACTGGTCCCTTCAAGGTTCTCAGGAAGATTTATGAAGATTCACTTATAAGCCTGATCTGCCTGTTCAATATTGTGTCTGTTCCTCATTCCATGTATCCCTGATGAAGCCAGATGTCCCTGGTCCATTGGACTAGGCCAGGGCTAGTTCTGGGAGCGTGTTGTGCAGGGCAAATCCTTTCAATTCTTTAAATGTGAAAAAGCAGCCTTTAAAAAGCTATACCATGACCTTAAACGGTGTCTCATTCTAGAGCTCATGTTACATTACATAGTGTCTGTAACTGCTGTTCCTTTTAAGGTGGACTGGAGAATTTGAATAAAAAAAACTTGCAAAGAAGAAGCCAATTTTNCAGTGAGTTTGAGTACAAAAATCCATAAATAATAAATAATAAATTATGAAAACCAATATTAGAAAAACTAACCCTTCAGCAACTTCAGTATGAAACACAGACAACATAACTAGCCTGCTAATAGACACAGCTAAGATGCACATCACAGCAAACTAAAAATCCTGAGTCGGATCACCAAAAGTCAATCACTAATCACTGCCACTCCATCTGTTCAAGTCTTATCTGTAATGCATTGAAGTGATGTTAGCTGTATGCTTTGATAACGGTGGTGTTTTTGTGTTTGAATAGTCTGAAAATAACAGACTCTTTGGGACGCAGTGTCAGTATTAAACATCCACAGTTTCATCTTTTAGTCGCTACCCGAATTTCAAATTCAAACACTGGTGCCAGGATAAGGGGTTGTAGTTCTTGAATTTAAAGGTTTTGACAGCACGGCAGTAAGGTTTAGGAGTGCTCAGAATTAGAGACTCCTAAAACCTTGCTCTCACTGTGCAAAGAAAAGCTGAAGTAATCTTACGCTGGCCACACAGTAAATTTGAGCAGGTTTTCCATAAGCATAAAAACAACTGACAAAACACATGAAACAAAAGACGAACAAATTTTACCACTCAGATCTGAAATGGGTGTTCAGTCTTGCCCTGGGTGGGCTTTTAGTTTAAAGTAATGTTATAAGTTTACATAACCTCAGTTTTTTCGGGAGCTTTAAACTTGACCTTGCATTGGTTTCTGCCTTGGAACTCACGTTGGAACTCACACTTGATAATTTTTTCTAACGGCATGCTGACTATTGTCTGGGCTCAGACACCCTTCTCTAGTAGGCAGAGTCAGGATGCTGATAGGGTGCTTCATACCTAGGCTTGTATTTACTTCTGATTGGTGAATATAACCTGGTGAAATGGTAGACAGAGTCAGAACATTTTCTCAAAAGGAATGGTTTTCAAGTTAAATTCAGCTTAGTTGAATTAACAAAAGAACCAGATCAAATCATAGACAGGCACATGGTAGTCACTGGTAGACTGAATCGTTCCACCTAAGCCTGAGAAATAAGGAAAAGAGTACACATTTGGTTACAATGACTCATAGTGAGGTAAAATAAACTGTGATATCACAAGTGGTCTTGTTGCCATCGTAAATAGGAGAGACAACAATAATGACTCAATCATGCAGTTAATCTACATGTTTGAGAAATAAGGATCTAAAGCAGTACAGTCTTCAGAAATCAATGATGAAGTGTCCCACTACAGTGATACTAATAACATGGTAAGTAAAGCTACTAAAATACTAACCAAGACATGTAATAAGGGGAATATAGATCAGTTAATATATCATGACTAAACATTTTATGATAGCAAAAGGTAGTAACAACTCACTAAAAACTTAGAGAAATGTAACCATGCATTATTAACTAAAATAATTATTAAATGTTTAACTACAGCAGGTCTTTCTGAAGTGTGAGTGGAGTTCTTGTTTGTTTCCTGAAGTCTCTGGTGAGAATTAGGAATAAATTATTATCTTGAAACTCTAGTCACACTTTTGTCTTGGTGCGCAACACACACTGTAAAATCTGCAGGAACTGTTTGAGAAGGATGGATTATTGTAGCACACCATTAGGAACCTCTACAATTCCATGCCGAGACAGGAATGTATGTAGACACTTTATCCATTTTATCAGTTTCACTTACCACATAGGTGCACCTTGTAGTTCTACAATTACATTCTGTAGTCCATCTGATTCTCTGTATACTTTGTTAGCCCCCTAAACCTTTTTGTTTAATGGTCAGGACCACCACAGGACCACCACAGAGCAGGTATTATGTGGGTGGTGTATCATTCTCAGCACTGCAGTGACACTGACATGGTGATGGTGTGTTAGTGTGTGTTGTGCTGGTGTGAGTGGATCAGATACAGCAGTGCTGCTGGACTTTTTCAACACCTCATCCAGCCGACAGCGTCCTGACAGGAGGCTAGCAAAGTATGCAGAGAAATAGATGGACTACAGTCTGTAATTGTAGAAGGTGCACCTGTGTGGTAAGTGGAGCTGATAAAATGGATAAAGAGTGTAGATACATTAAGGTGGTCATAATGTTATGCCTTATATGGATAGAAACATATGGATAGAAAAAAATAAGGTGTCAATCTTTATGTGCAAGTATAGATATGATATGTGTGAATGTGGTATGAATAGTCCATGGAGTTATGATGATGATGATTTCGCTGAGACGTGTAGTGACAGTCAGTAAAGTCAGATCGAAGTCATACATGAGAAGATCTAGCGAGGAAGACTTTAAAACGACACAAACACTGCCAAAAACAATAGTATATCTTTCATTTTCCTTCACAGTAAAGAGCACAACGAGACCTAAAGCCAAACAGTCTTACCCTTACAAAAAATAACTGCAGTTGTACAAAATAAATTGCAATTATACTGCAGCATAAAGCAGTTTTGATGAAGTGTGTTTTGCAGTGTGTATACTGCATACTGAAAATACTGCGGTATTTGTTTGCTAAGGACCTACATTAATGAGTAGAACTGCATAATTCCTTCAGAACTGTAGTTTTCCTGTCTGTGGAACTGCGTCATTAGTAAAACTCATTACTGTACAGTTACTTGTACTTTGTGCAAATGATGTACAAATTCCTTTCATGTATAGAAACTAATCTAAAAGAACTATGTTTGCTTAAACTGTTCTCATTCCTATATCACAAAAAAAGCAATACTTTATATTAAATTCTGGTTTGAAAAGTGAATACACAATATGTCTGTAATTCCATTCCATTTATGTAACACATTTTAGCATGTTGTATTCATTAATAAAACACTCCCAAGGTGACTGCCCAAAAGAAAAGATTATTTTTGGATTAGTCCACTGAATCAAATAAAAGTAATTTTCTTAGTACACTTTTTATGTTTCCATGATCCAAATTACAGCACATAAACATTTCGTACTGTTCTCTTTTTTAGGAACATTTTTTCTTTCTTGTCCAGGAACACTTTGTTGTAGTGGACTTTTTACAGACAACATGGTTCATATCTGAGAAATATCAGAACTGAACCTACATACATACATGTCTAAGCTCAAGCCGGAGGCACCTAATGTGTGGGACAAACGTAATAAGTAAAGTAAAATGCTGCAGGTTGAATTTTGGACCTGTGTGTGATTTGGGCAGGCTAAAGAATAACCAAAGGAAGGCCTGTGAGGGGCGGGAAAGTGCAATGTGCCCTACCCTGCCCACAGTGTCCACAGCTAACCCATAAGGGGCCAGTATGTGCATGCAGCTAACCCATAAGGGCCCAATATGTGCATGTTTGCTGGGTACAGCTTAAATGGAACATCAATGTTCATTAGAACAGCTTATCTTAGATCATACCTGTGAAGGCCTCAGACACTCAGTATATCACACAATGGACAATGAAGTTCACCTAGAACACGTTTTATCTTAAACACAAATACCTGTACATTCAATATTTATTTGATTCAGAAACATCTAAAATCATCAGATTACAATGTCCATAATATTTAATATGTATATTAGGGCTCTGTCTTCAGATCATTATCACTTTTCACCTCAAAAATAAATTCTGTGTCTCTGGAGAAAGAGGGAACAACAGCCTCTCACACACAGCCTGATAGCAATGGGGACTCTAACCATGCTGCAAGTGTGGGTACTGAGTGTGGCTGCAATACTAAATGGACTTTCAGCCCAACAAACAGGTTAGGAAATCATGACACAATTGTATAATTTGCAAAACTGTAAAATGTTAAAGAACTTTTACTTTCCTACACATTAAGTAAATTGCTTGATTGCTTTATGTGTAATAAATAATTAACTGAACGAATCACATAGTACTTTAATAATACAATTTGATAGCATAGATATGATCATGTTACGGTAGCTCATAATATGAAGTATTGTTTAATCAATTTATTTATTTATCCAAGAGTCTACGCTGCCAACAATGAAGATCATTACTGATAGCGATGAGAGTCTTATGGGTAAACACATAAAGATATTAACACAAATCTTAATTACACTATTGTTTATAATATCAACAATGAAGAGAATGTGTTAATGTTTCATCAGGAATCAACATGGATCACAAAATGCAGGTGTGCAGTACATGGGGAAACTTCCATTTCAGTACATTTGATGGACGATTCTTCCAGCTGCCCTACACCTGTAACTACATACTGGCCACGCTGTGTGACACCTCCAAGACTGACTTTAACATCCAGATGAGAAGGCAGTACATCCACAATCTCCCCACCATCAACTCCTTTATCGTAAAAATAGAGGGGGTTGTAATCCAGCTTCGCAATGGCAAAATGACTATGGATCAGAAGACGTGAGTGTCTTTTGAACTTACACTGTTATTCATTGCCAGGATTTCACAAGAATTTAGCACAAAATTAAATATAAAACTGAAGAAAAATGTATTCATCAGTTTAGCTACATTACTTTAACAGTTGAATCACAGAATGCAGTTGTAGTTTAACCGTTATTTATATGGTAAAGCAAATTACTATGATAGTTATGTAACTAACAGCCAGAATATTAATCATCTGTTACTAAAGCATATCTAATAGCATGTAATATGTCAACAAGCATGAATCTAGCATCAAAGAATTGTGCAGTTCAGCCAGATTTGGTGGATGCCTTTCTTGGCATTTTAGTCCTTGTTCCAGGGAGTCACACAGATTTTTTTAAGAGGATTTAAATCTGGGAATTGTCATTTTGATATACAGAGAATATGCTTATAAAATAGACAGTAAGAATAAGCAATGTATGTTGTGTCTATACTGAAAAGGGCTGCATGTGTTTTAATTTAGGTTCCATGTGACATAATGGTAATTTAAATGTGTATGACACAGAAACCGCAGTCATATGCCATTACTGCTTAATATAAAGCCTTATTTTAGGAGGTGAAAATATTTTCCGTAACTGAACTTCTTGTCATTTGATTATGTATTCCTTCTAATATTTTCCTTTTTTTGTTAGAGTGACCTTCCCAAGTCATCAATACGGAGTTTGGATTGAGGAAACAACAAGTTATATTAAGATAAACTCCATTAAACTGGGAATCGTGGTCCTTTGGGATAAACACAGTTTTCTCTCGGTACAGTAGAAATCCGTTTTTTATTTCAGTACATACCACATACCTAGTGCACACCAAACCGCAAACAAACAGCAAATTACTCAAGTACTCCTAAATTTAGGATCTAATCTTTTCCTATACCTAGAGAAATCATATTTTATAATTGTTACCATGTTGAATTCTTCATAAAGCTTCCTGTCTGTAAGAAGGATGTATAGATAGATATTTTTTGTCTACAAGTGTATTTAATGTGCTGAAGGAAAGAGATAACTAACTGCAAAAACATAAGAGTTCATTAACTGTAGAGACATTAAAAAAGCTAAGAGAGTTGAAAGGCCTGGAAAGTAACACCAAAGTTGCTATTTTTCTGTTGGACAGGTAATTATTGAACATGACAGATTATTGAAGGATTTTTCTGAAGTATGTTGCCAACATAGCTAGTTAGATTATATATTTGTCCAACGCTAATGTTAGCTCACTTGTAGGTGTAAACTAGCTAGCTACATTTGTATGTAATCTGTGTGTATTTATACGTTTTACTATGTCTGTTTACTATCTTAGTTTTGAGCTAGAGTCATTGATGATATTGTGGTGTTGCCATGCCGCGTTGTACATAGTTCATTCTGAAAAGAAAATAATTGTTTATGTCTGGCTGTATTAGGTTCCCTGATTTATCTTTATTGATGTTATTGAGATTTAAAATACAGTTTGAGAGATCTACAACTCTAATTCTTGTTAGTCAAAATTATGTTGTGATCTATCCAATTGTTTCATGAATACATAAAAATTCTAATATTTGCATTTCATGCATATTTATGAAAGCAACATTATGTGAAAAAAGATGGTATGCGTGCAGAAAAGTCAGGGCACAAAATGAAAGGTAGTAGAGAGAAATGAATGGTAGACAAAGAATCTGCCTGATTTAA
>JAVGWN010003616.1:0-10190 GCA_034552555.1 Semaprochilodus insignis | reverse complement strand
ATATATGCCTTGAGTCATAACATGTGGGTTGAATTGTTGATCATAACTCAATCGTTGGTGCACATCTAAGGTCTAAATATAACGTTGTTTTTTAATAGCTTTAACTGAGTTTGAACTGAGTTGAACTGCAGTTTGAACTAATTTGCTAGAATGGTCCATAAAGACTCTAGCTTGTGAAAAGAAAAGAAAAGAAAAGGAAAATCATGTTTGCTTCAACATCAAATACATCAGCTACATCTTTGTTTTTGTGTTGTAGAGAAAAGCTAGTATTGTGTAGATTACAGTGGGCTGGAGTTTGTAGGGAAGTTTTCTTGTTTAATTTTGCAGCATTTGTATGTTTGCCACGTTCTGCACTGCTTATCTTGCATTTGTACTGAAGCTGAATGTTAGCTTTGACCATTCACAGTGTCTTTTACCTATGCCCTGTGCCATTCATTCAGCATATTTTGGTCATTTTTTTCTCTCTTTTTTGGATCTATATTATTACATCTATGGCAGTTACCATATTTACCAGGAAAAATATGGAAATATGACGGGCTTGTTACTGGGTGTTTAATAAGCTGAATAAGCCGAACCCAGTGTTGTGTTTTAGAGGTGGGAATAAGTCAAAGGACTGAATGCTGCAACAGCTAAAATGTTCTTTTAAGTTACTGTGGTTTAAGGAAATTATAACTAGAAGACCGTCTGCCCATTGGCTTCTAAGTAATCTGTTTTGAGTCAAAAGGTTTTCTGGTTTTTCCTACAGTACTGTGCAAAAGTCAGAGACCACCCTTTATTTCTTCCATATCCAGTCAAAACCGCCATGTAGAACAAATTATTCATATTCCAGACAATATTTCTGATGAGACAAGACATACAGTAATACATGCAAAAGGAAGAGGAAAGTGAAAAAAATATGGAGTTTGTAAATATGGAGTTGTATGATGCAAACATTCTAACTATGGCAGCTGGGAAGGCCATTCTTAGCATGCTTTTTGAAGAATTTTCAGAGGCTGATTTTAAAAACAACTTCACAATAAAATACTTACAATAAACATGTACTTACAATAACATTGTAATATTCTCTATTGTTTTGTACACCAAGCTGCAGCGGCTGCGTCTGTAGAGGGCTTATTAGAATCCACTGTGTGCACTGCCTTTTCAACATGCCATTCAGACCATAGCAAAAAGATCTACAAGGTTTTGAGATTGAGCATGCTCCTGGTAGACCACCAAAACTGTAAGCATCAGATAAACCATACATACAGCTATCATCACTGAAAAAGAAGAAGATCAAGCTGTACTCTTGTTTCAGATATGGAAAAATCCACAGATGTTTCTGCCCATCCTTCCATTGTGAGATGACACCACAATGCTATGAGTTTGAAAGGAGGTGTAGCTGTGAAGAAGCCCTTACTGAAAAAAAAACAAAGGCTGTGGGTGTCCTAACATTAGTATCACTGATGAGAAGCACAATCATAACAAGCTGAAAATGCAAACAACTTCTAAGACTTTTTCCAGTGCTGGAAAAAAAACTGAAAACAAGTAGAAACTGTAATAAAGACTTTGAGAAAAGAGCTTTTTCCCAGACATTGAAAAACTAATAAATTACTGCCCATTTTCTTTGGAACTTAAATACATGAATGGTGGTCTTTGATTTTTCTACAGGGATATGTGCTGAAATTATTACCTGCAGTAATTGATCATATCGTTGCCGTCCAAAGAAAAACATGTATCTCTACGTATTGTTGATTTTGAACACAGCAGCTGCTCTTAACACTGTGTGAAAATTTCATGATGAATGGACCAACAGAAATGGACTAAAACTGCTTGGAAAAAAGTCTGGTTCCACTGACTTGCATAAAAACTAAATTAGGTTTTTGTCCTCTCCTGTAAAGTTGCCATTTTGGAAATACTTGTTTTTATTTGGACAGCAACAATATGCTACAGATGTACAGAGATAGATACTGGGGGGAAACGCTGTTGTATTCCTGTAAATGCTTTGCATAAATAGTCTTTGGTTGTTAGTTGAATGTTTAATCCTTTGAAATGTTTGTTTAGTGAACTTGCTCTTCATGTTCCTGCAGCCCAGATACAAGGTGAGGTAGAGAGGATATTTGAGCTGGCCCGAAGCCTGCAGCTGGTGGTCCTGGATGCGGACACTATAAACCACCCCCTTCAGCTCAGCAAAACCTCCCTGGCCCCCATCCTTGTTTATGTCAAGATCTCATCTCCCAAGGTTCGAGCTCACGGCAATTTAAAGTGCCAGTTCACACAGCAATTCAAAAACAAGACCAGTCAATCATCATAAGCAAATAACAGCCCTACAATAGTGGTAGCATGATGTGTGATAGAGAGAACCTATTGTTCATAGTGTCAATCAAAAATGCAGTTAGTACATTGTAGGGCATTTATTATGTAAATAGTAGACACCCAGTATCTATGGGTATCTATCTATTAAATCAGTTTAATCTTAAACCTCAGTCTTCACACCTATTTATTTTTCTCACATAGAGAAGGAATGAGTAGGTAAGTTTACTGAGAACTGTTTGAAACGAACATACATTTTGAAAGAACTGGATAGGTTTATAAGCTGTTAGTTGTATATCTATTGTCAAACAGCAAGTGCTATCATTACCTCCCCTTCAGCTTAGTTTGGCTAATGTACTAAATTAGTTTGGGCATTTTAAAATTAGCTCCCTTACTGAACTTTTCAACGAACACTAGAATTGTCATAAAATATAAATTACATACAGTACACCAGTGGTTGAAGTGGAAGAAAAGCACCCGTACTCTCCTTAGTCACATGCTGGCGTGTTTATTGGCAGGTATCAGCCAAACATTAATTAAGCTAGTAAAAAGTCCAGTACGAAAGAAAAAGTCCCGGTATGCTAAGATGTGCCAGCCCACTTCAAGCACCGGAGTACACCAGACACTGGAAAGATACCAGTGAGGTTTGAAGAAACTCTACAGTGTAAAACCTCAGTCAGAATGGTGTTCTTTCATAACTTTTACTCCTGGGTTGGGATTCAGTTGCATTCTGGATAATTACCGTAATGATTTTACCGAAGTGTACTCATAATTTCTGCCATCTTCTCCTCTTTGTTTCTCTGATGCTTCAGGTTCTCGCCAGATTGATAAAGACCAGGGGAAAGAGTCAAACCAAACATCTCAATGTACAAATGGTGGCTGCAGATAAACTTGCCCAGTGTCCCAATGTAAGAGTGTTCTCATTAATCAATATATGCGCTGTGCTCAATTCAATGCCACAAGAACAGGATTGTTGGTGACATGTAGTTCATAAAATGAAACATTGGCATTTTGTATTCAAGACCACTTAGATGTCCTCTTTTTTTAAGTTGCCCTTATTTCCTTGTATGGCATCTTATTTCAGGCTTGCTTAAGGCCTTAATCAGAGACCACTTGATATGATTATCAAGAGATTGTTATTTTTAAATTGCTTCATGTTTCAAGGCATCTACTGGGGCCTCAGGGGCAGACAGTGACATAGATTTTCTGTGTTGGACTGTGTCATTGTGTAAGTTAAGGTTAATACTCTTCTACTTCTACTCTTCTTCTACTTCACCTTTTAGGAGATCTTTGATGTCATCTTAGACGAAAACCAGCTTTCAGATGCCTGTGAGCACATAGCTGAATACCTGGAATCTTACTGGAGGGCCACCCATCCTCCAGAGATGGAGCCAGCCAACCCCCTGGTAGAGAAACTGGCAGAGAACACACTCCCTACCAGTCCTACACCTGCTAAGGTATATACAAACATCTGTCAGAAGCAACAGCAGAGCAATAGGCCTTTGGGATCTGTGACCACACAGGTGTAAGGGGTATGGAGTATGATTCATTTTTCCTGCGTCATTCATTCCTTCCATCCGTTTTGTTTTTCCTTCTTATTAATTTTTCTTGAGGGGTAATTTAAGAAACCAGTTTGTATGATCATGATTAGACAAATGGTTTAAACAAAGTTATTCATAACCAAAATTGCTCACAGTGCTGATGATAGGAACCAAATGTCTGAAGCATTTAATATCTCTAAAACGCAGATAACATAGTTATTTCTTGACCTGACTACAAATACACTGCCTGATTCCTGAGGCATTGTGTGTAAATACAGCACCTTCATGCATTCATGTGAAATAAGTCCAAAGATTATGTAACTACCACCATTACCATATGTGCTTGTGCTGTGTTTATGACATTTTTCAATTTCTTCTCTACCACCTTCAACTAAAACTCTATTGGACTTTGAAAGAAGACAGATTTGAGGTAGAAGAACCTCTGGTGAGTGCGAAGGTATAGTTGATGTGCTTTATTAAACGACCCTAGAGCAGGTATTTTGGCGCTGTTTTAGTATGTAGTCTTAGTTGTTAATTAGCTAAATAATAGTAGAAGTGCTGCGTAGCTTTTTCCTTTTTTCCTGTATAGAGCCTACAGATCAACTGCCTAAACAGCAGCTTAAACAATGATACAACAGCATGGAGTACTGAATTTCTCAGTACAAGAAATGTAATACATTCGATATCCATAAGCCAGAAGTGGAATAAAGTACAACGCTATAAGACACACATAAAAAGGTAAGGTGTGCAAACCATTGTAACTGGTGTAACCAGAAACCTGTTTTCACTTCCTTTTTCCATGGACACTTGACACTGAGAAGGTCATGACCTGAGGGCTCCCAAAGTTAACTAACTATTCAGTATTTAGACTTTTTTAAATAACAAAAAAAAATAAAACATTAAAACATCATGTATAAGTAACAGTAATAATTGAGAATTATATTGTACACACATATGTAGCAACAGGTTGTGTGCTCTACACCTACTGAGTAGAGACAGCACCTTGGGCCAGAGCCAAGACAACATACAACATCAAAAATGAATGTTTATTAATATGGCTGGAGGGCACAGAGAATACTGTGCTACATCGTCAGCTGACTGAATGGAATCCCCAGTCCTGCATCTTGCCCTACACAGCCATCACAGACCATAATTCATTTTCCATCCTCCTACCATTTCTCATTTATGCTTTGATGGACAGATGCTGCCCTCTTGTGGACATGGATATAACTGAGTCACCAGTGCACTGCAGTGAAAAAGGTGCTCTGACTGTGACATCAGAAGAACAACTGCAACTGAACTGAAGGGCTCTTGGCAGCTAAATAGAAAGGAACCCTTCAAAACAGTAACTGGAGAGAGTCCAGTTTTGGCACAAAGGTCTGCTGCTAATGAGCATGTTGACCTGCAGAGGTCATTCAGGCTCATTAATCAGAGCTTAATGTTCAAGTTCACTTTGGAGAGGGCATGCCAAAAGTAGCAGCTTGTGGACTGTGTATTTATGCTAAATTTGTTGTGAACTATTTTCCAAAACACAGTTTTAGAAATTCATCCATGCTGATGACATAGCCAGTCTAGTATAAACCTCATCCCTGATGTCTGCAATGTAATCTCAGCCTCCGATGGATCAATGGATATTTACAAGTTGTAACCTTACTTCATGCAGCATTGAGCTTAAAATGATCTGTTTTTTAGCAGTTTCAAGCAGATTATGGGTGACATAGACTTTCACTGATTCTTAAATATGTTAGGCCTGTAGCTCCAGTGCAAAACTAATGACGAGTTGCATTTATTTGATATGTAAAGACTATTGTCTTACAAATCTGAAATGCATTCAGCAAGATTTGCATTCTGCATATTTTATACAGGGATAGAAAAAATGGTAGCACACAAAAACCTCAGATTCTGTATGCTGAGGCCTTGTACCTGGTAGTCTGCTGGGCTCAGGTGGTTAATTTGCTTAATCTTTACATCTGTTTCTGCCTTTCAACAGGTCCCACAACCTAAAATGCACATTAATGAAGTCTAACTAAACTACTGTGCCTATTGTTCAGCGTTTCCACACTGAACAATCAGCAGTGTGTTCTGTCGTGCATTCAATATGTGAAGATATTCTGTAAATTTGTCTTACAACTAACTTTATGTTTCTTATTATTGACACCAGGAGGAAGCAAAAAGCAAGAAGACAGGGGCCACCAAGAGGAAAGGATCTCAAGAGAACCAGTTGGAGCAGCAACCTCAGGCTGAAGAGCAGAGGGAGGATGAGGAAGAGGAGGTGAGGGAAGAAGAGGCAGAAGAGGAGGAAAGACTCTTGAGGAGTGAGCCAAAGAGACCACAGCATAGTCACCATCATCACCATCACCATCACCACCACCACCACCGGACCAGTGTGAGCCGCCCTGAGCACCACAACCACCTCCCTTCCCATCCACAGCCAGCAGACATAGAGCTGATGCCCAGCAAGGACTCTGTGTACACGGAGCCTCGGAGCCACTGCCTGCAGCTGGACGAGGACGAACTGGACCAAACTGAAGTGTACCAAAATAGGACTACAACCCTCAGAGACCACAACCACCAGCACCATAACCACCACCGTCACCGCCATCACCACCACCGTGGGACCCCGGACGTTCATGATGAACACTCCCCCCACGGACAGGACTATGAGCTGAAGCACAATGAACGCAACAGGCAGCACAGGCACCAGAGCCAGATACGTCCCCACCGGCACGAGCAGCCTCTACGGCCTCACCACGAGCCACCAGTACGTTCTCATCACGAACAGCCAATACGCTCACACCACGAACAACCGCTACGCTCACACCATGAACAGCAGTATGGCCTCCCTCATCATAACCACTACCACTACCAGAGTCGAGAGCGGGACAGGGACAGAAACAGAGAGAGGGACAGGGACAGACGTGGGGAGGCTGGTAACTGGCCCACGGATATGTACATTCATCGCTGAATGATGTGAACTTGCACTGTGTCGATGCTGCTAAGTGAAGTGTAGGTGTAATGCCAATACTTGTACTGTCCAAATGGTTCAACACAAGCACGCATAACATAAACATATACCCGCTTTGTAGCTACAGATGAAGTGTACTTAAGTATTTCTG
Organism: Semaprochilodus insignis; assembly: GCA_034552555.1. Taxonomy (NCBI): domain Eukaryota; kingdom Metazoa; phylum Chordata; class Actinopteri; order Characiformes; family Prochilodontidae; genus Semaprochilodus; species Semaprochilodus insignis. The sequence goes on along the minus strand of JAVGWN010003616.1, from coordinate 3,244 downwards.
AACAGTGCTGGAAAAAGTTGGGACAGTAGGAAATATATTAATAAAACAGAAACCTGTGCTCAACTGAAAGCAGTGCAAGGACACGATATGTCATGTTTTTGATAAGTCATTTTATTGTTTTTATTCTTATTCTAAATTGATGTCTGCACCATGTTCCAAAAAAAAGTTGGGACATTAGCATGTTTACCTCAGTGTTACATCTCCATTTCTTCCCACAACCAGTAATCGTTTGGGAGCTGAGGACATCAACTGTTGAGGTTGTGAAATTGATTTCTTCCATGTCTCCTTGATATAACACTTGAGCTGCTCAGCAGTTCAGGGTCCAGGTTTGTCGTATACTTCACTTTATAATGCGCCACATGTTTGCAATGGGAGACAGCTCAGGGCTGCAGCCAGGCCAGTGTAGTATCCACTTATTTTGAAGCGACACTGTTGTAACACATGTAGAAACAGGCTTGGTATTCTCCTGCTGAAAAAGGGATCATCTGGATGGGAGCATATATTGCTCCAAAGTGCATATGTACCCCTCAGCATTAATGGTGCCTTTACTACAGATGTGCGAGTTACTAATGGCATAGGCACTAAGATCCCTCCACACCATGACAGACACTGGCTATTGAACTTGCGTTGGTAAGAATGGAATGTTCTTTTTCTTCATTGGCCCAGAAAACACAACATCCATTATTTCCAAAAACAGATAAAAGGTGGGTTACAGTGTTTACAGTGTTTACCAAGTATTCCTGAGCCCATGTAGTTCTATTTATTTACAGAGACATGTAAGTTTTTAATGCAGTGCCGTCTGAGGGATCAAAGGTCACAAGCATTCAGTATTGATTTATGGCTTTGTCCTTTGCAAACAGAGATTTTTTCCGTATTCCCTGAATCTTTTAATAATGTTCCCGAAAGTGCCAAGACAGTTAGTAATTAACAGATTTCTGTTTTTATATGCATGTTACCTACAGTCCCAATGTTTGGTTTTTCACTGGAATTGTTGTTTGGCGTGGGAAGCGAAAATAGCTAGTTAACTAGTTCTTGTACTTGGTAATGTGCTGTTTCAGTGCAGGTTTTTAATTATTTTATTACTTGGGTTACAGTTCTAGGTGAGAGAATCTTTAGCCAGCTAAAGACCAAACAAAGTCTCTTCATGTTATTTTTAACTTAATAGTTAGATCAATGGGCCATTTTTGTATTGTAGTCCTTACAAACATAGCCCTTGTGCAGTAATTTTTATTGCTTTCCTTATAATATATTATTACTTTTCTTGTCTTCTTAAACTCTTAAGTTCTCAAACTAAAATAAATATGAATTTTGCAAAAAGAGCTCCTTATTTCTTTAACACTAGCACCCATTTTATGTAGAGTAAATACATGCATATATAGACGGACTGTTAAAATAAGATTGGTAATTTCTTCGTAGTAAGTATTAACCTACACTGTGTGTATTCAACTCAATATAACAAACATGGCACTTCAAAGCTTATGCAAAAATCCCCCCAAAAAAGAAGAGTTAGCTCATCTTAGTGTGAAAAAGAAAAAGAGTATTCATTTGTGTATGTTCCTCTATTCATCCTTATAGTTTTGCCTTGAGATGATGCGCTTTCTTTTTCAGAATTCTGGGCTCTGCTTAAGTTAAATCGGTCATACCTACTTTGGCGATGTTACATTCGATACGTCAATGTGAAGCAGAAAGCGTGGCATATTGCATCACATCACTGTGCAGTAAAAACAATACAGAAGATTGCTAATGATGCTACCAAACCATGTTTTTGTGGCTAGCTTGTACATGTTATTTGAAACTTGATTCAAAGAGGATCTGAAATATTGCATGGAAATAGTTGATATAGCTGAAAAACCTGTGAAAAACCTTTGAACAGTACATTTATTGGCATTTCACAAGCCCCTACAGTTTGCACTCAGGATGCTTTTCATTTCTGTCTACTCTCACATTGTTACACTGTCTTTTATTGTTACCTTACTCGCTGTTGTCAGTGTTAGGTATTAATGTATCATTTGAAATATTTATTTTACCCCAACAGTAGGAGTGATGAATAAGCTCCGGTACAGTTGCTCTAATCCTTGCTCTGACATTGTTCTCATTTTATTTGAATATTTTTGCATTTATATTTATCTGTGTTATATCTGTGTAAAACCTAAGGTGCTGACACAGATTGAATATTAAGTCAGGACATAATATTGGGACAATGTTTTACTGATAAAGATCATAAAACTGTGTGGGATTATATATTTAAACTGCACATTATATAGTCTGTTCTCAAGAAAGAGAGAGAGAGAAAGAGAGAGAGAAAGAGAGAGACAGAGAGAGAGAGAGAAGGGTCATTTCAAGTCAGCTCACATTTTAGATTTCCATGATCAAACTCTAACAACTTCAGTGTATTTCAAGCAGTCATATCAAGTTATAAACCTGCACTCCAGTGAGTTTTGGTTATGAATTTTTATAGTGTGACCTGTTAGGGTGCAAACTGCCTTTTAAATATTGAGTTAAAGTACTTACAGAACTGCACTGGCTGAACTGAGCTGAAATATGAACTAGTCATAAATACAACAGTTTTATTATACTCTAAATTGGCTAGTTTTGCTAATAAAGCCCTTGACAGGTCAATTTATTGTAGTGAGTCATATTTAGTAGTTCATTCTTATAATTCCATTCGGTTAGTTTCTTTTTTTGTTTTTAGCTAATTCATTTTTTAAATAAATCAAAACTGAAATGCATTTGTGGCCTTTTGATCACTAACCTTTGTAAAAATCTTATTTCCAACAGTGAAACATTATAAAGATGAAACACTGGACATTCCACATTAATGCTAGCCACCATTTTATATCAAACCAAGAGGAAGTACGCTTCCCCAAGACTTTCCAGAGCATTTTAAAGGTTATTTAGTAAATACTGTGTTTATCTTTTTGTATAGTTTTACTATCTTTTTCACTTTGGGCTTCTTGTCAAACACCTCGTTTTAAAACATTTTAAAACCCTGATGTGATCAAAGCATGTATCATTTGTTTATGAGTTAGAAATAACTGTCCGTGTTCATGAAAAAAGAAACAAGGATTGGTCTCTCTTGAGAAAATATTTTGAAAATAGGGCTATACAATGGATTTTTAGTTATGAAGCTATTTTGGTGTAGCTTTAAATATACATCTTGGCTTTATTTACTTTAATTGTGCCAAGATTATTTTAAATTTGAAATATTTACCTACATCCTTCATTTGATTGACATGTTGAAGCC
>JAVGWN010003615.1:0-10191 GCA_034552555.1 Semaprochilodus insignis | reverse complement strand
GGATCTCCGCTGACGTCCAGTAACGGCGGCAAACCCCGTTCTTTAAAAGCCACAAGTCGGCAAAATCTTCACCATCTGTTAACGAAAGTAGCGTTTGTAGCGGTTAGTTTTCGCAATGAACACTTCCACATGGAGGCAGCATCGAGCAGGAGGTTGCAGAAAACGCGAACGGCTCTGTAGCTCCTGTGGAATCATGGGATAGGACAGTGTGCTGTGGTCGCATACTTCAAAATCTCTCCTGATGTAATACGTCATCCGGGTACTGTTTTATGAACACTATGTATTTGGACATACTAACTATTCTCGCGTTCTGCTTTCGCGTGCTGTATAGTATGGAAGTACGCCATTTCGGACGCAGCTCATGTTTCCTAAGGCAACATGCCAGACGTCTCGGAATGGAGTTGTAGAGATTCCTAATGGTGTCCTGTGATAATCCATCCCATGCAGCTTGAATACTCTCACACACTTGCAGATGGTGCGGTAGGGGTGGAGGTGGAGTGACTCCAGGCCTTCTGGACGTGTGACGGATGACAACAAACCGTTCATCTTGGTGCTGACCACGGTGCCTCCACCCACGGATTCGTTGGTCGTCTCCACCAAGACAAAAGCGGGACTCATGACTGAAGATGACCCGCTGCTATTCTGGGTTACTCCATGACAGTCTGGCACGACACCATTGCAGTCTTCGGTGACGTTGACGTGGTGTTAAGGCCAGTCGTCGTAACGGTCTGCGTGCATGTAGTCCGGTGTCGTGCAGCCGTCTGCCAATGGTGCTGGCACTAACAGGATGACTCATGGAGGGCATCAGTGCTTGCTGAATGTTCGCAATCGTGGCTGTTGGGTCAGTGAGGTACAGTGATAAGGCCCAATCTCACACAGTCAAACCCACCCACCAGGTTTCATTCCTGTCAGTTGATGCCTTCTGGGGGCAACTATTTGGGCAACTAGTTTTTTGATGATGAGTGTGCATATTTATGGCTTTACAGATCTCTACCTCTGTTTGATCACGTTCTGTCCTGTGTCATTTCTTTAAATAACATCCGCAGCTGGCAAGGCAGAAAGAACAGAACTGTTGCCAGTGAGCCATGATCTGTTGATTTATCTCCTGGTGTCAATCCATTTATAGAGGCCATATGCTGACTGCAAGCTGCGCTGTGGAGGAAGAGGAGATTCAGACACAGTCACCAGCCCCAAACCTCCTGTGTAGCTGGAGCCGACCACTGCGGTGTTCTACAACAGTAACTCTAAGAGCTAAATGAAGTGCTTGCATAGTACTTGTGTCGTCAAAGTGTCCTTATTATACATAGCACACGCACCCAGCATGTTCATACACTCACAAAGTGCAGTTATTCTCCTGTGAACGATGATGGAAGGGACAAGTGATGGTTGCTGCATGCACAGCTTATTTCATTGGCGCTCGTCTTGAGCTGCGTGCAGATAGAAGCATGTATAAGACGTGAAGCAGCGGTAATCAGAGCACAGTGCTACACTATATACCAACCGAACATGTGTGGATAAATCGGCTTGCTGGCAATCCCATTCCGAAACCACAGGCATTACTATGTGGTCGAGCTCCACTTTGTGGCTATTACAGTTCCCACTCTTCTGGGAAGCCACTCCACAAGATGTTGGAGTACGCCTCTGGGAGTTTGTGCCCATTCAGTGAAATGAGCATTGGTGATGTCAGACCCTGATGAGAAGGCCTGATTCATAATCAACATCATAGCAGGAGAAATAAATGGAGTTCAGGTCCAGGGCTCTGTGGAGACCACTGGACTTCCTCCACACCAAACTCATTAAGCCACGTCTTTATGGAGCTAGGGGCTCAGCCATGCTGGAACAGGAAAGGGCCTTCACCAAATGGCCACCACAAAGTAGGAACCATATCATTTTCTGAATTGTCTTTGCATGCTGTAGCATTAACATCACCCTTCACTGGAACTAAGGAGCCCAAACACTGCCCTCCACCAGATCAATATCCGCCACTTCATCAAGCTTTACTGTTGACACTATGCATTCCGGTAGGTAACGCTTTCCTGGCATCCACTAAACCCTGATTCTTGCATGGACTGCTCCAGAGAACAGGTTTCCACTGCTCCGGAGTCCGGAGGTGGCATACTTTACACCACTCCAGCTGACACATGGCACTATGCATGTTTCTTAGGCTTGTGTGAAGCTGATCTTCTATGGAAACCCATTTCATGCAGATGCTGATGCACGGTTCCTGTGCTGATGTTGCTTCCAGAGTCAGTTTGGAACTCTGTAGTGATGCAACAGAGGATAGACAATTAGCACAGCAGCACTCAGCAGCCCCACTTCGCTTGTTTGCATGGTCCACCACTTTGTTGCTGAGTTTCTCCTATATGCTTTTCACTGATGTGACAAAAGTGGCATCCTGTAATGTGATAGCAGCATGTTTAAAGGCACTAAGAACCATTCTACTGCCGGTGTTCGTCTATGGAGATTACATGGCCATGTGATTGACTTTATTCACCTGTTAGCAATGAGTGTGGCCGAAACACTTGAACTTAATAATAATTAGGAGGTGTGTCCACATACTTTTGGCCATATAGTGTTTATATAATAAGCTCGCCTGTGATGAAACGTACTTAATAGCGTGTAATACCTCCACGAGCACCAATAACAGCTGTGACTGGATTTGAATGTACTGGACAAGTTTCTGGATGTAGGCCACATCAATGTTCAGACACTCTTGCCTCAAAGAATTGCACAGTTGGGCCAGATTTGGTTCCCTGACACAATTCCGAGGAGAATTTCCTGTAGACTGGGATTTGTTTCCCTGTTGGTAGACCTATATGACCGTACGCTTCCATGCACCTGCAGATTCAGCTACTTCCTTCACACTATGGTCTTTGGCACGCCCAAATGCAGTCACTCCTTTTAGCCAATCATTAACATCTGCTTTGGAGCCATTTTCCACACATGGAACGAGACATTCACTGCACTGTACCACCTCTTCTCTATGGGAACTATGGATCCCATCACTCACACCCTGCAGGTATTTAAAGCCCCATCACCTCGTGCAGCGGCATCTGCAGGAGCCTGAAGTTACTACCACCTTAAACATGCAAGGTGACCAATTTTTGGTGAACTTAAATAAAGGTATTAAATACAATATCCAGCTAAACCTCTGGCTAAATGCAGGTAGCACTGCACTGGAACAGCAGGATGTTGAGATGTTTGACAACAGAAAGCTTTCCTGAAACTGATCTGGTCAACATGTTCACGACTTTCTGTGGTCATTTTTTGTCATATACACTTGAACTTGCACCAGCCAAAGAGTTCAGTGCAGGTTTTAATAAAGAAGCATTTACTTTTTTTTGGAAGGGTGTTTTTCCCACCACACATTCAAAAACCATCTGAACTTGCAGCTCTAATTTGTTTTCTGTGTAGGCATGAGACAGCAGGAACTGCCATGATAACCACGATCAATAATTCAGTGGTCATTTTATGTCACTCAGAAGCATCAAATTGGACTAATTAGTTACCCTCCCTGCCCGTTATGATGCAGCTCAATGGACTTGGTGGTGTACACAGTAATTCCACTGGTTAGGGAAAGTGAAATGGATGACTGTTGTTTGCTCGAGTGTTGAGACTGGGCTTACAGGAACGACGTAGCCTAGCTGAGGTAGCTAATAAAGACCTCTTTATAATGCATTTTTTGTCTCATCTTCTCTTTGGAGACCCGACAACCAGTTTATGTTCAGATGGTGTGTGCGTATGTGTGTGTCCATGTGTGATGGCGTGTCCATCTGCTTTCTTTAAGATAGTGGGAGGAACAGTGGGCAAGTCTTCAAAGAGAACAGGAGCGCTTGCACCGATTAGGATGAAAGAAGGTTCCTGGTTAGCTTTAATAACCAGAGAGAGAGAGAGAGAGAGAGAGAGAGAGAGAGAGAGAGTGTTAAGGCCTCAACCTGAACAGGAGTCAGTGACTGATGTTCACTGATAGCAGATGCAACCTTCTGAAGTGACGGATAGCAAAGAGGGACAATCACTGGAGAGTAAATGTTAAATATGGGTATTGTGCACACTGCGGAAAAATGGCGTCTTGGGAAGTGAAATAATATACAATCATCATCAAAACAATAGATGCATCCAGAAGGAGGTGTGGGATTGCAGTGCTATTGGGAAGGAAGATAAAGGTTACCAGGAACAATAAATGATGATAAATTTAGACTGATATGATCAATATTTATTGAGCTACGCATACAGAAGTAGTGTCTCTCAGTATGGCGTTGGGCTGCCATGTTTGCTAATGCAACATGCCAGATGTCCTGGCATGGAGCTGTAGAGGTTCCCAATGGTGTCCTGTGATAATCCATCCCATGCAGATCGAATATTCTCACACAGTTCCTGCAGATGGTGCGGTAGGGGTGGAGGTGGAGTGACACCAGGCGTTTTGGACGTGTGACGTGTGACAACAAACCGGCCATCTTGGTGCTGTGCACGGTGCCTCCACACATGGATCCGTTGGTCGTCTTCACCAAGACAAAAGCGGGACTCGTCACTGAAGATGACCCGCTACCATTCTGAGTCACTCCTTGACAGTCTGGCACGACACCGTTGCAGTCTTTTGTGCGGTCTTTGGTGTTAAGGACAGTCGTTGTAACAGTCTGTGTACATGTAGTCCTGTGTTGTGCAGCCGTCTGTCAATGGAGCTTGTTCTAACAGGATGACCCATGGAGGGCATCACTGCTTGCTAAATGTCCACAATCATGACTGTTGGGTCAGTCAGGTACAGCGTTATGGCGATTGCGTACGTCACATGTGCGGCCAAGCATGAAACTTGAATCATCTGCATGTCTCACAATGTCAGACCAACCCACCAAGTTTCATTCCTGTCACCTTACTATTTGTACCCATATCAGTCTAAATGTTATATCGTTTATTGCTCCTGGTAACCTTAATTTTCATTCCCAATAGCACTGCAATCTCATATTTCATTCTGGGTGCAACTATTCTTTTGATGAGTGTACTTTTATCAAGCCTACAATAGATTAATATTCATAGAATAATAAATTATAAATGCTTGGTAGAGTAACATCATGGCCAGATCCATATGCCCTGCAGAATGACATATTAAAAGATTGTACTCAATAATCCACAATCAATACAGTTGAATAATCAACTTTCAATTTATTTGCAACAAGGCCGTATCACCCAGCATGTGTATTTATATTCAAGCTTTTGTATATGGCTGATTGTATGATGCACATCCGCTGATGGAGCAGGGAGAGCCCATATGGCTGTTGTGTGGCACACGAGCGATGAATGAGTCAGACACTGATGATTATGAGCCGTTGGGGTGAAGCACAGGCGAGAGTGGAGTTCAGTAATGGCCCATGTGATGGCGTGTCTTTAGCCTTAGGCTCTGTCGTTAGAGAAGAGTCAATGCGTCTTCTACTCACTTTCTCTGTCTCAGTGTTGCACATAGAAAAGCAGTGAAAGATGGCATATTGCATCAGTGTACCTAAAACACTGTGTGGCATGTAATGCCATCTACGCCTACCACTGGCTGCAAAATGGATTAAGTATTATTAAGATCACCGGAGAAAATATTAGTCACCTTGTATGTTTACGGTGGTAGTAACTTCAGGCTCCTGCAGATGGCACTGCACGAGGATGATGGAGCTATAAATACCTGCGGGGTGTGAGTGATGGGAGCCATAGATTGAAAAGAGGTGCTACAGTGCAGTGAATGTCTCGTTCCATGTGTGGAAAATGGCTCCAAAGCAGATGTTAATGATTGGCTAAAAGGAGTGACTGCATTTGGGCGTGCCAAAGACCATAGTGTGAAGGAAGTAGCTGAATCTGCAGGTGTGTGGAAGTGTACAGTCATACGGGTCTACCAGCAGTGGCTAAAATCCCAGTCTACAGGGAATTCTCCTCGGAATTGTGTCAGAGAAGTCATCCACCAAATCTGGCCCATCTGCACAATTCTTTGATGCAAGAGTGTCTGAACACTGATGTCGCCTGGCATGATGAACACTCAGGAGCTTTCATACATCTGGACTGGCCCGCAAAATCCCCAGATGTGAATCCTCTTGAAAATCTGTGGGACTACCTGGAACAACTAGGAAAACATCAGGGAAGGCATCCACCAAATCTGGCCCAACCGTACAATTCTTTGATGCAAGAGTGTCTGAACATTGATGTGGCCTACATCCAGAAACTTGTCCAGTCCATGCCAAATCCAGTCATGGCTGTTATTCATGCTCATGGAGGTATTACACGGTATTAGGTACACTATATATTGCCAAAAGTATTCGCTCATCTGCCTTCACACTCATATGAACTTGAGTGACTTCCCATTCTTAATCCATACGGTTTAATGTGATGTCTGCTCTGTCATTTTACGTGGCCTACCACTTCATGGCTGAGTTGCTGTCATTCCCAATCGCTTCCACTTTGTTATAATCTCACTGACAGTTGACTGTGGAAAATTTAGTAGTGAGGAAATCTCATGACTGGACTTGCACAGGTGGTATACTATCACGGTACCACGCTGGAATTCTCTGAGCTCCAGAGAGCGACCCATTCTTTCACGAATGTCTGTAGAAGCAGTCTGCATGTCTAGGTGCTTGGGTTTATACACCTGTGGCCATGGAAGTTATTGGAACACCTGAATTCAATGATTTGGATGGGTGAGTGAATACTTTTGGCAATATAGTGTATGTTTCAGTCACAGGTGACTCTTTTTTCGTCCGGTGATCTTATAATTTGCCACATAGTGAATCAATCCCACTGATGAAAGAACAACTGGCCCAACTTGAGGTTTAAAATGTCCAGCCTAATAATGAATATGCTCATTCTGGACGTTTTAGTAGTTCAGCTTCACTGGTCAAAACTGAATATAATCTTTCCAAAAATTTGGTCATTACACTGAAAGAAAGCAAATATGAACCAGCTAAAAGTTTAAAATGGTTCAAGGCTTTAAATGGCTTCGGAATGGAGGGAATCTATTACTGGACTACTGAACATGGTGATATCCCAGCACTGCTTCTAAATCAAATACCTCATTCATCACCTGCAGCAGCTAGGCCATTTTCTGGAGTTCAAAAATCTGAAACATTTGCATTCATATGAAACCATAAAAGCAGAATTACCTCCCATCCCAAACTGGATTTCAATTGTTTTCAATTTCCACAAATTAATATCAGCAAGGGCTTGTTAGCTTTTGCTTGGTGACAGGGAAAGTGCACAAGCGAAGGCCGCATGCTGAAGAAACACTTTTAGTTTTTTTACTCCATGTTTGGTCAAGCGTGTCAGCCTGATGCCTTACTGTCTATTGTATTGTTAAAACACAAAAGAAGAAAACAGCAAAAGCGGTTACGGCACTTACACACGGCAGATTGGAGGAGAACGCTTAGGTCTCTCGACATGGCAGGGTGCTGGCTGGCTTTGAGCAGAGCCTATGAATGAGGTGGGGGATCATAAGGAAATGAAGGAAATGATGCAATAAGCAATTAATTACATCACCCAACTTGCTGGGATGTTCTCTATACACAAGGTCAGCTTTAACAGTTCAGTCCAAGGACTTTGCGTTCTCTTTTGTAGCTATAAACCTGTAAAAAAGGCAAAGCAAAGTCTTTCAGGTCCTTGCTTTGACTTAACAACACCAGCACAGCTATGGGGAGTGGAAGGCCACTTCACCTGGAAGCCAGGCCTCCCCAAATTTGTAACGTCTCTGAAAATATAGGCTATGTACATGTAAAAGCTGTCTGAGGAGAGCTAGTTAGACCTTGCATGCAGGACAATAATCGGGGTGGTTCAAGAGACCAGCAGTGGTATACAGCCAGCATAGCCAGCCTTACTGTAAACCATTGTATGCTTGCCGAGTAACGCTTCCCAACACCTCCCACACTACTAAATGAAATTTGGGCTATGCCAGTGTTACAAAGAATACCAAAACATGTAGTAACCATTTCAAGAATTCATATTCAGGTGATGTTACCAACCAAACAGAAAACTGGGCATCTACCACAGTGGTCACTAACCCTGTTCCAAACAATCTACTTATCATCAGGGCTTAGTTCCCACCTGCATCGAACATGCTGCCCTCTTGCATTACTAAACACTCTAATGCATCTGATCCAGTCAACTGAGGTCAATTGAGTCAATTGACTTATATAGAAGTCAGATAGCAGGAGCAGGGTCACCAGATTGGAGCCTTGCCAGGACCAGGGCTGATGACCACAAAAATTCACATTAATTTCATTAGAATGGACTCAGACACTTAAACATAAACTGTAGTCAATCAGCCAAGACACGTGTGCTGTACAACATACTCTTTCTCATAAAGGCACACATAAGCACTTAGCATAGCTAAAACCAGGCTGCTGCTGTTTATCTATGCAATATGCTTCATATCATTAGGGAATACGTAGCAGCTCACCACGGTTTTCAGGCAAGTGTGCAGCACTTCAGGCATGAAGTTAGCACAGTGCTGAACTGTTGACTGAGCTTTCATTGCTTGTTTGCTTCGTTGCTACAAAACTAAAGGTTTTCATGCTTCACAGATGTCTTGGCTGATCAACTGCACATGGTTTAAAAAAATAAGATCGGGTTGACTTCAAAACCCCCAACAACGTTGGCTTTTTTATGTTGAATTTTGGTTGAAAATGAAAATTGGGGTTATGTCACAACCCAACATTGACTTGACGTCAATGTACAACATTAGACAGACGTTGAATTTTGATTGAAAATTAAAATCGGGTTGATGTCAAAACCCAACGTTGGCTTGATGTCATCCTACAGAGTTGGACAGACTTTGAATTATAGTTGAAAATGTAAAACGTGTTGACATCAAAACACCACCAATTTTGGTTTGACGCCAACCTACAACATTAGACAGATGTCAACAGATGCTGAATTTTAGTTAAAAATGGAAATGGGATTGACATCTGTCCAGCATCATAGGTTGACGTCAAGCCAGTGTTGGTTGGGTTTTGACGTCAACCTTTCAACACAGTCTCATTTTTATTTTTAACTAAAATCCAAGGTCTGTCCAACGTTGGAGCGCAGTATCTTTCTGATGTCAAAATGAAACCTGTTGCCTGCTGGCTTGGGATTACTTCCAGCTCAATACGGTGTTTAAGTTTCAGGCATGAAGTTAGCACAACGCTAACCTGCTGGCTGTGAGCTTTCATTGCTTGTTTGCTACATTAGCTCTGTAGCTACAAAACTACAGGGTTTTCTGACACCACAGATGTCTTGGCTGACCAGGTGTGAACAGGTTAAGCGGGAAAACTGTGAAAGTCAATAGTTTTTATGGCTAAGTTGCTGCTTTAAAGTATTTTCTTGGGAAACAGAAGAACAGCAGGTTCACAGTTTGTTCATTAGATGAATTTGGGTAGGTATTGACCCTGGCACAGGAAATCAAACCAGAGAAAAACTTCAGCTGGTTTTTGGACAATTTAAGGCATCAGTGAGTCGTAGATTGACAGTTTCTGTGCGTGTGAGGAGGGAGAGCGGCTGGTAACCATGGGAACAAAAACACATCCCTAACGCGAACAACAGTTTGGCAGGGACCATTGATTTAGACACATGAAAAAAGGAACGCTTTTAGTGAAGAACATTGCACACGCAAGGCCCCGAATCAATATTCCATAGTCAAGAGATGTGCCTGAGATGTACCAGCTTCATAATCTCATAAAGCAAATGAATAATATGAGAAAATAGGCTTTTAATAGGTGCAGAAGGCGGAGAGTCTAGCACATTAATTACTGTCAAGACACAGTGGACGTGTGGCTCACATATTGCTTTGCTTCTTCCTCCAAAGGTGTTAACAGTTTCTGGGTTGAATGGCGAAATTATTTCCAAGGTAAGCGACATCATAAAATATGAGTAAGATGATTTTTAGTCCTTGTTTTTAATTAACCTCTTATTTAAAATATATGACATACATGAGCATATATGGGTTTCCCCATGTCCACCATATATCAACATACACAAACACATAAATTCACCAAACCTAAAATTGGTCACCTGTGACTGAAATGTACCTAACAGCATGTAAGTCCTCCACGAGCACCAATAACAGCTGTGACTGGGTTTGGCATTGACTGGACAAGTTTCTGGTTGTAGGCCACATCAATGTTCAGACACTCTTCCATAATAGAATTGCGCAGTTGGGCCAGATTTGGTTAGACATCTTTCCTGGCACAATTC
>JAVGWN010003614.1:0-10191 GCA_034552555.1 Semaprochilodus insignis | reverse complement strand
ATAACCACAGTTCCACCTGCAGGAAGGAGAATCTAATACAGAGAGAATAAGCCTGACTTAATAACATCACCACCATCAACTCAAATAACAGATAATCTAGTCCCATTACTGACAGACAGATTCCATTATAAATGAGCCGACATCCCAGATCCTTGCTTATCCCTTTGGTTTTGTTCACCATTTTATGTTATTCGTTTTCATTCAAATCTCTGCATTTGCATCATATTCCGGTGTTCAAGTGTTACATAAAGAATGTCTATAATTACTACAATAATGTAATGTGTTGGAGCCAGTACTGATATTTAAACGTGTTTTACAGTTTTACACAGCCTCCCGTGTTGAATTCTGGGAAAACATTAACAGTAGTGTAACAATGAGGAATACATCAAAACATAAAGTAGCATCAGTTTTACTGAAAAAAACAGGTGCCAAAACTTCACGGTAACTGAACTTCATTTCAGTTTTCTATTATTTAATCAAACAGAGCTAGGTGAACTGTCTTTATACCTAACTAGTGGTAAATTCAGTTACATGAGCCTATATATGTCTGCAGGCTGAGTAATAGCCTGTCAGCTTACAAAGAACAACCTAATCATAGAATAATGTGTGGTATATTTTAGTGATTGGACTTTATATTACTTAATTGTTTTTTTTTACGTGTCTGATTTCTACAGCCAGATTTAATTTAATGCACTGGCCTACCTAGATTGAAGCCCCAGGTAATTCAGGGCCTGTGTTTGGCCTTTTTTTATTTTTACGAGGTTTATTTATATTTATTTATTACGAGGTTTAGTTCTATTTATATTTATTTATATTTATGTATACTTCATTAACTGGGCCTATCAAGATTACTGGGCCCACAGGCTTATCTAATCTAATAGAGCAAAATATTTTAAGAAGCCGAACTTGTTAAAATAGTAAAATCTGTTTTGATTTTCCTGAGTGCTCTGGATTATGGCCATATCTATCATACTTCTTTCTCCCACCCCTACCTTTTGTCAGCCAATCAATCATTCTACACCAACTGTTGCTATCCCTCAAGTCTGCTTTGCACAGTGTTTAAATTTGAACCTGCAACTGAAGTTTAAAAAGAGGGTATTTTACAGTGAGATTCTGTCCTGTAGAGTCTGCAACTTAAGCTTGTTGCTAGACAGTTGCCAAGGTGTTGATAGGCAGTTGCTATGGTATCCCCAGTGGTTGCTATGTTATCCCAGGTGGTTGCTATGGTGTTGCTAGGCAGTTGCTTTGTTATCCCAAATTTTTGCTCTGGTGTTGCTAGGCGGTTTCTGTGACGTCCCATGTGGTTGCTAAGGTGTGGCTAGGCAGCTGCTACAGTGTAAGGGTTGTTTGCCAAGTGGTTGTCGGGGTTGCTAAGTGTTTCCTAGGTGCTAAAAATGAATGGTATTCTATGGGAGGAAAGAATATATGTCATTGATGCCTCTATATGTCATGAAGAAATGACATATAGAGGTGTGTGGGTCGTTATAGCTGTGCATTAGAGCCTGAGCACCTGCCTTCAGTAAGTACATGAAGTTGTGAGGCAAAGCAATCAACAGGGCTTGTAGTAGGGCCAAAAATGAATGGGACTCAAGCACTACAGGTTCAGAGCAGGAACTAAATACATTCAAACATGAAGATCTACAGAGAAATACACACAGAGAACACCTGTTCCTTCAGTCTCAACACAGACCATATACCTACTGGGATGCGGGGCGAGGAGCTAACACAGAGAGAACAAACTTTAACAACAACTTAACAACACCATTTTCACAGTAATGGGATTCTATTAGTCATTAACCAACAACACGTCAAAACTCACAAACAAATATTTACCTGTTGTTTCAAATGCAGTAGTAGTATAATCAGTGGCAGGCTGAGAAGTAGGTTCTGTGGAATAAGGAGGAACAACTGTAAGTTTGGTGGCAGCTGAACATGGGAATATCAGTAGTTCAAACAGACCAGTCTGAAGGAACGATACAGGGTGAAGCGGGAAAAAGTGGGACACATGTTTTGGTAGATGCATCAGTCGATTCTGATAAAGGCTATATATATATATATATTGTTTATGTTTTCACATGTATCTTACATGTAAATGTGTTTAGACTGTGTTGCATATAGTTTTTATTTGGATACTCTAAAATACAGTTACAACCCTGTTTCCAAAAAGAGCTGGTGATGTGCAAAGTGTAAACAGAAACCGAATGCAATGATGTGCAAATCATTTAAACCCTAAAAGATACCATTTTTAAAAGTAAGAAAATAAGAATGAATATTGTTTTCCAAAAAGCAGAATGTCCATTTTACTACAAAGCCATGCTCCTATAACACATGTAAAAATGTGGTTCATTGTCCTGCTGAAATAAGCAAGACCTTCCCTGAAGAAGACGTGGTCTGGATGCAGCATACGATGCCCCAAAACTCGTATGTACTGACAGAATTTTTTTTATTGATTCCACAAGACACTCTTCCATTTTATCTCATGTCATCTTACATGAGCTCAGGCCCAGAGAAGGCGGTGGAGTGTGTGGATCCTGTTTATATCTGGTTTCTTCTTTGCATGGTGGAGTTTTAACCAGGCTGTGCCTGCAGACGATGGTTTTGAAAGTGTTCCCGAACTTATGTAGTGATTTCCACTACAGAATCGTGTCTGTTTTTAATGCATATATTATATTAAATACATATGTGTTTCACGCCTCTGGATCTCCCTGACACCGCCGATCTCCCGGACTCTCCCCAGAGTGCACTACCTGATGATCTCAGACCCACATGTCTCATATCCAATCAGTCACGGTCTAGGTCGCCCGAGTTTTGATTAGTGTCATCGTTTACACACCTGTATATCAACCCCTCTCTCACACACACACACACACACACACACACACACGTTGCAAAGTTTTGCCAAACACTGTTTGCAATTCCAAGAGTTATCCCTTTGACTTACCTATCGATTTTCCTGGTTCTGACTTCCCTTCGTCTCTGACTTTCTCTCTCTCTCGATTCCCCCTTTGGCTCTGTCTGCCTTTTCTCGCTGGTTCTGACTCCCCTTCTGCGTTCTGACTCTTCTCTTGGATTTTCCCTTCGGATTCGGTTGCTGGCTTGTTTGATCTCCTGGCTTTGACCTCTGCTTGTCTGTTATTCTTGACTCAGCATTGCCCTGTTTCTGTGCTAGCTTGTTATTTGCTGTTGTGCTCAGTCTCCTGTTTGTTAAATAAAACCCCTCTGTCTTTTAGCTCTGCTCGCGTCGTGCCAAGTTCTTTGTGCCTGTCATTGTGACTGTCTATATTAAACTGCATTGTAGTACTTTATGTTACAATCCCCAAGTTTCTCAAATGGTTGCCTGATTTTTCTGCACAGTCTTTTTTAGACTGGTGAACCCCTCCCCCATATTTACTTTTGAAAGACTCCGCTTCTCTGGGATGTTAATTTAATACCTAATCATGTGACTAACCAGTTGCCAATTAACTTAATTAGTAACTTTGCCAGTCTTGTTTTTCTCCTGTCCCAACTTCTTTAAACATGTTGCTGGCATCATCAACATCATCATCAACCATTCAACACTTGATGTGTTATCTTTGTGTGTTTTCAATCTAATATAGGGTTGAAATGATTTGTACATCATTGCATTCTATTTTTATTTACATTACGTCGTCCCAGTGTTGAAACAAGGTCGGACTTGCTTGTTTAAGCATGCTCCTACAAATAGCAACAAAATCATGTTTGAAAAGTTTGTCTGAATGAATAATATTGATCACTGTATACCAGCTTAATCAATGTAAAAACAAACTACTTACAGGGAGAAGAGATGCTCTGCCTATAAACTATAAATTAATCTTCCTCCCACTATTTTCTTTCAAACTCCTTTATTCCATCTTCTCTTCACTGATTTAGTACTACTTTCTCCTTCCTTAATGCTGTGACTATATTTTCCCTAACTATTCTGGTTTAGGCGACAAGTGATGATGAATCGGGTTTTTGACTTCATTTTGTTTTTCGTTTGAAAACATAGCATGTTTTTGTTAATTAAATTTCTTTGACATGACAGGTGCATTTAATTGGTCTCTGTCAAACTCAAAGAGGAACACAGCACACTAAACTTACTGTCCCACTTTACGTTTTAAATGTTTACATAGAGTCGAGTGATGGGTGTCAAGACCTAAAGTAAAATGAATGAAAGAACACTGGTCACTCACCTTCAAAGACCCAACTGGCAACAAAGCCTTGGTCAGTAATACTATCGTCACTGGTGAAAACCACAGTCAGGTCATTCCTACTGGAACTGTAAGTCCCTTTCTGGGTTCCGCACAGTGTCACCAGCAAAGGGTAGGAGGTGGAAGGACCATCATACACACGAATGGCATCATATCTGCAGTTTGTAGCTGCTTCAATCCTTCAACATGAAACAAATTAGGCATTAGGAAGTTCACATAAAAATATAGAGAGCAAGACAGCGGAAAACATGTAAACAGAACACAAATTAAAAAAAAGTAATAAACTGAAAATCTTCATTATACTGTGGAGACACTGAATGTTTTATTTGAATGTTTTGTTGAATTTTTGAAACTACCTTTTAAACATTTAGAAGATTAAATAAGTAACAAAAGCTCAGAATAACAATTTTATAGGCTAGTTACTTCCAGTATTCCAGTCCAGAACTTCACTGAATTTGCTTGGAATTACTTCTGTTGTAAGAAGCAGAAAATGTAACCACATTCTAAGACTGAACTTTGAAGGTGTGGAAAATACCCCCGCACATTTCATTCAAATACTGAAAGCAAATCTCCTGCATGGAAGCTGTAATAAAGCCAAAACGTGGGCACACTAAATACTGAGTTTATGTTTATTATGTTTGTACTTGAAGGCCAGTTGGACTGTAGGTAAAACATGTGGTCTCTGTCTTTTCCACTGTACTATACTTGCTTTTCATGTGAGCTATACCCATAACCCCAGTATATACCTAGTAGCCGATGTTGTCCCAATATTTAACATCATGAAAATGATAAATCTATTAATTTGAGGTGTTTGTCAGTATTAGTTTAATGATTTTTTTCATTGAGAAAAGAAAGCAGGAATTTGATTTTGAAAATGAAATGTTAAATTGGTGTCAGAAAATGAATGGCCATTTCATTCACTGTCCAAAACTACCAGTTTTGAGTTTTTATGCTTGGTGAGCACTAATGAAAAGTCGTGTGATTATTGTACTGTATTTCAGAATTTTGAACTGCAGTGATGTTGTACATTCCACCCCAAAAAGGAGTACTATACTGACCTAGCTGACTCTTTTTGACCATAGTATTTCACTGATTCTGATTTAATTTCATTTCTCCTTGGAAGCATTAAATCCGGCAGCCAGTCTTAAACAGGTGGGCAATTCAACATGCTAACATGCTAACAAACTCTGTTCTCTAATTCAGTACAGCTTTGTTCATTCATTCATCTTCTGCTTATCCATCTGGGTTCAAAGGGGGTGCTGGCACCTATCCCAGTGTTTGTTGGGCAGAGAGCAGGAAACACCCTGAACAGGCCACCAGTCCATGACAGGGCTTCAGTAAGTAATTGTTTATTATAAGCAAAAGTGTAATTAAATGTTAATTGTACATATGCACTGTTGGATTAAATTAGGATTGGGATTGTTCTGAAATATATCATTGTGAAATCCTACCTGACGTAAGTAAATGTCAAGCGTATAATCTTCGTTCCTGTGCTCTGTATACGCCATGAGCAATGTGCATAATTAGGGTAATAGCTGGGGTACTGAGGGCTGGAAAATTCTCCACTCGGCTGGGTAAAGTGGCCACTACATGACCCAGGTACACCTGAAAAGAATAACAGTGGAATTACACACATAATTCACTGAAAATATTTGAGTAACAGGTAATAAGAAACTTACCTGTGGGAGCTAGTGGGTCATGTGTTATATGGGAGCAGTAATCTGTGAAGGAGATTATAGTGAAAAGTCATTTTCTGTAAAAAAATGATCTTTTTAATTACAATAACACATTTCAGTCCAAATTCAGACTTTGGAATACAAAATCATGTCTTTCATTGTGGTGTTTTGAAACGATTTCCTTTTTATCTGAATAATATTGTTTGTATAGAGTATAGTTTTTGTATACAAAGTATACATTTGTATGCAGAATAATTACTTTCAGTCACGTATAGTACATGTATAATTAAACAAAGAAGCTGCTGGTGTCCCTCAGTGCAGACCTCAACATCGCTGAGTGTGTTTAGATCATTACTTGGATCATGAGATACAGCAACAAACTTCTAAGACTGAACTTTGGAGATGTAGAGAAATAGCCCTGCAGATTATTGTAAACGAGTGAAGGCATATTTTCTGAAAAGAATGGAAGCTCTAATAAAGGCAAAGTGTGGTCACCTAAATATAAGTTAATTACTCTTTTGATTAGAATTTAAACAAATGAAGCAGTAGGCTATTTTGTTCATTGTCTCTTTCTATTACCAGAATCTACAGAATCAAAATTCTAATTCAAAATTCCCGGCATCATATCACTGTAGATAAATTTTTTTTTTATTGACTCACCTGCATAGTCATAGCAGCAGTTTCCATTGTACTCGCAGGAGCTTGAACAGGAACAGCTGCTGAATTCATAGCCACAGTTTCCCCAGCAGGAATAATAGTCTAATAGAGAGAGAAACAATCATTTGAGAGCACACACTGCTGTACACATCATAGGTCGAACCTCAGTAGGAGGAAAAGCCTCTACTTTAGATCATAATTCATAGATTCTTAGCTGTATACACTCCACTTTTAGTTCATCTTATTAAAGTGTTATGCTTGTTGTATTTAAACCCATGGTCCTATCTCATTGCTTGAGTTGGAAACAATTAAGCTACAGCCTTAAAGTAATCTCTTCATCTGGTGAACTGAAAACCTTACATGTTAGATTAACTACCAACATAAATAAGAACTGACAGTAGAATAAATCAAGCAATCATGTTTTTAATTACAATGTGTTGAAATAAGTTTTTATAATGTGTGTGGAATTAATTTTGTGAGGCCTTCTGAACCTTCTAGATATGTAATAATCCAATATATTTTGGATGATTGTTCAAATTTTCGAATAAAACACATCAAATGTTTGTGTTTTGTCCAGAATGGTGAAAGACCTTGCTGTAATAATTATCAAGGGCNTTCAAATTTTCGAATAAAACACATCAAATGTTTGTGTTTTGTCCAGAATGGTGAAAGACCTTGCTGTAATAATTATCAAGGGCAAAACTCAAACTCAACACAACCTCTTCACACACATACAGGAGTGTCAAATCAAGGACTACCATATTGAGTTTCTATCCCCAGGCCATCAGAGGTCTGAACACCTCACTTACTTCAACCACCGTATTTCCTCATGCTCCTCTGCCACAAGCACCTGACCAGTAATGTAGTTGATACTCAAGTCCTCTCTCCAACAAGATGTCCACTATAACATTACAGACTGCTTATCTGCACAGACTGACCACCAGAACATTACAGACTGCTTATCTGCACAGACTGACCACCAGAACATTACAGACTGCTTAACTGCACAGACTGACCACCAGAACATTACAGACTGCTTATCTGCACAGACTGACCACCAGAACATTACAGACTGCTTAACTGCACAGACTGACCACCAGAACATTACAGACTGCTTAACTGCACAGACTAACCACCAGAACATTAGACTGCTTATCTGCACAGACTGACCAACAGAACATTATAGACTGCTTATCTGCACAGACTGACCACCAGAACATTACAGACTGCTTATCTGCACAGACTGACCACCAGAACATTACAGGCTGCTTAACGGCACAGACTGACCAACAGAACATTACATACTGCTTAACTGCACAGACTGACCACTAGAACATTACAGACTGCTTAACTGCACAGACTGACCACCAGAACATTACAGACTGCTTATCTGCACAGACTGACCACCAGAACATTACACACTGCTTATCTGCACAGACTGACCAACAGAACATTACATACTGCTTAACTGCACAGACTGACCACCAGAACATTACAGACTGCTTATCTGCACAGACTGACCAACAGAACATTACGTACTGCTTAACTGCACAGACTGACCACCAGAACATTACAGACTGCTTAACTGCACAGACTAACCACCAGAACATTAGACTGCTTATCTGCACAGACTGACCAACAGAACATTATAGACTGCTTATCTGCACAGACTGACCACCAGAACATTACAGACTGCTTAACTGCACAGACTGACCACCAGGACATTACAGACTGCTTATCTGCACAGACTGACCACTAGAACATTACACACTGCTTATCTGCACAGACTGACCACCAGAACATTACAGACTGCTTAACTGCACAGACTGACCAACAGAACATTACAGGCTGCATTTTTTGCACATACCCTCGTGATTCCATCTATCACTTTGTTACAAAACCAGTATTATAATGTTTATGCTGCATTATGTACACTATATGTATGATACATGTAGACTTCATATGGATACTTGAGTCTATAACTGGCTGTTATTGCACAGTTCTGTCATTAATAATATTGCATACTGTACAAATGTTCTGCTCTTATACCTTTCAGACTTGCATTATGCACACAGACTCTATAGTACACAGCATTTATACCTGTACATTTTATTAAATTATATGCATACATTTTATATATACATATACAGTACAGCTGCTTGTTTCTCTGTGCATATGACAATAAACGCATGAATCTTGAATAATAATCTGATAAATGGTAATATATAGTTGTCAAATATGTGACATACATTATCACATTGTCGCAGTGCCAAGAGAAATATGTATCTCCAAAATTAAATTAAAGTAAATTGACAGAGGAGAACAAAAACATTCTTAACTTTCAATGTAAATGAATGTAAAAAGTGTTTGACAGGATATAAAGGGCATCTGTCATCTTTAATTGCTATAGAAAATCGACAAAAAGAAAAGAAAAGAAAAGAATGAAAAGAATGAAAATCGACAAAAATAGAGATACATGTTTTTCTTTGGAGAGCAACGATATATGAATATCCAACTGATATTTATCACGTATGGACATATATGTAACATATACTAACTATTTGAATGTGGCCAAAAAATAAAACATAAAAATTAATTCAGCCATAAATCAATATGTAAGATATATATTTGACAACATATCATACAAAAAAAAAAAAAAAATTCACATAAGGATGGCATAAACTACTCATATATGCTAGCTTTATATTATATTTACATTTTTCTTTCCTCCAGATAATTCTTAATAAAGTGAAAATTAAAACAACAGCTACACAGCTAAAACATGCAATATGCAAAACATGCAAAAACTGTGCAATGAAATCATCAAAACATGAAACAAAGTAAATTATTGTAAGAATTTAATATGTAAAATTAAACAGATAACAAATTAACTATACTGTAACAATGTATCAGACACATATGCACATATATGTTCATTCACCTATCAGACATCCATTTGGGGTACATGCATTATTCATTATATTGGATGTCGTACATTCATGTGTACATATATTTGGAGATATATGCCTGACCCTGTATGATGTATGTGCATATATGATCATATATATCAGATTTGGATATTGCACATCTTTCAATCCATCTGTTGATCTCTGTTGTGATGTTGTATTGTGAAATGTACATACAGGAGCTACATTATCAGCATCATGTTTTATATTTACCTGTTGTCCAGGGCCAGATTTCTGAAATGATAAACATGGTATGAGTTGTCAGTATAGCTCAAGTGTAGAACCCTTGCTCTAGGAGTCATAATAAATGACAAATGGTAATTATATAGATTTCAAATATATGACACATCAGCATATATGGATATCCGACTGATATCTATCATGTATGGGCATATAAGTGACATATATGCCAACCTAGTTTAAACTGGCAGTTTCTTTAAATATACTGTATATTTCAGCCATATATGAACATTTGTTTACCTGTTGTCCATGACCAGCTGGTTGCTGAAATGATAAAAACAGAGGTGGTATTGTTTTGTTAGTGCAGCTCCCTCAGAACCATTTTTTAAAATCACTCATGTTAACCAATAACAACAAAATAACAACACAATCATCCACAAACGTGTAGAGCATCCTTACCTCCAGGGATGACTCCCACCAGAACAGACAGAAGTAGAATCATCA
>JAVGWN010003613.1:0-10192 GCA_034552555.1 Semaprochilodus insignis | reverse complement strand
CCGAGTTAGCCCCGAGTTAGCCCCGAGTTAGCCCCGAGTTAGCCCCGGAGATGCAAAGCAAATGTAGCTCAAAGAACCTTATAGCTAGCCATTAGCACTGGCTATAAGTGTATGCCTCAATCAATCACACTTGCTTAAAACTATGGTGAAATGCTGAGTTAGCAAAGCCCAGATTAATGGGGTTATAAGCCTGTTAGCTACATTAGCCTTGTAGCACTAGGGCATTTCGGTATGTAAATATTTGTCCAGTCCACCGTTATTAATGTGTGCTCAGTAAAAAAGGATGTTTGAAAACATCAGCCACTAAACTTTACGTTCTACACTGGACTGAACGTTTGGGCTGCCGGTGGTGATGCACTGCGTTGACGTGGTTAGTATGTGGTTTCAGATGCAGCCTGAGTGTTCTGTCATACAGCAGCTAAACAGTGATGATAAAGCTCGTTCCTGTGTTCCATCAACCGAATGTCCCATCGAGGACCCGACTGCTGTCGGATCAGTACCGCACAGTCATGAAGACGAAGCTTGTGGATTTGCTTTTGATTAAGCCTGCAGTTCCCCACGCACTCTTGACCTTGCCTAGTCTCTGTTTACACAGGAGCCCACGGGCCCATCCTCTTACTCCGTCCCTCTTTATTTAATTTCCATCGCTCCCCGGCCTCCCCATCGCTCCCCAGCCGCCCCATCGCTCCCCGGCCTCCCCATCGCTCCCCGGCCGACTCTCCTCGCACCTTTTCCTCTCCAGCTTGTGCACGCCTTCGGTGGAAATGTGCTTCACAGGCTGTTGACCTTGTCGATCTACCAGCTGAGGTCTGGGCCAGCACAGCCTGCAGAATGACCCTTGGGCTGACCCTGCTGTAAATCTCATTGCCTTCTCTCTGCCTCCCCCCTCCTTCAGCCTCCCCCTGTATCCTTTAATCTCGGGAACATTTGTGGGGAATGGTGTTGGGAAATGTTTTCTTGGGATTAGGAGTTTGGGAGTTAGTGGCCGGTTTAGTTTAACGATCGGAGTTCGGTTTCTGGCCTCTCGTATGATGCACTCACAAGGAAGTGGTTTATCAACGAGCCGTGGACTAAATATGCGTCCAAGGATCCGCCGATCTGTAAAGATGAACCGGAACAATTAATTGAGTCATCGTTTTTCCCAGGAAATCTTTCGTCGAAACCTCTTTAAAGCCGGAACGTCTCATTTAAGCCACGTTGGATCTTCAGCCCTGCTGGGATCTGGTTATTCTCTACGGACGTCTTTCGTTTTGTGCTCCTTCGGCTTTTTACTTTGTCTTGTGTTAAAATCTCGTAAAAGTTCTGCGTCGTGCCTCACAACCTCCTTCAACCTCCTTCACGCACGACCTTGAGTCACTTATTGCTTTTACAAAACAGCGACCAACATAAAATATTAATTTTTCAGAAAATAATATCAGTTTTATTTATTAAAAATAATTTACACTCATTCTCAAATAACAGCTGCACCCAGTAGGAATCAACTCACAGGAGTGAAACTTGGTGTGTAGGTTTGACATCGTGAGACATGCTAATGATTCAAGATTCACACTCGACCACACATGTGGCGTAAGCAAGGACGGGTCTTATCTCTGTACCTGACTGACCCAACACCCACGGTGCCTCCACACACGGATTCGTTGGTCGTCTCCACCAAGACTAAAGCGGGACTCGTCACTGAAGATGACCTGCTGCCGTTCTGAGTCACTCCATGACAGTCTGGCACGACACCATTGCAGTCTTTGGTGACGGTGACGTGGTGTTAAGGACAGTCGTGGTAACGGTCTGTGTGCATGTAGTCCTGCGTGGTGCAGCCGTCTGCCAATGGTGCTGCACTAACAGGATGACTCATGGAGGACATCACTGCTCACTGGATGTCTGTAATCGTGGATGTTGGGTCAGTCAGGTACAGAGATAAGACCCGTCCTTGCTTACGTCACATGTGCAGCCAAGTGTGAAACTTGAATCATCAGCATGTATCACCATGTCAAACCTACACACCAAGTTCCACTCCTGTGGGTTGACTCCTTCTGGGTGCAGATATTGTTTTGATGATGAATCTATATGACAGTATATTATTCTACAGTCTGAGGGTCCAAATTCTGGATAATGTATATATTTTTGTGTCTTTTGAAAAAGGTGGATTTAATCTTGTCCCTAAGAAAGTGAACTTGGCTTTGTATCCGCCAGCTTCGTTTATTTTAAACCCTTCCAGTCCACCTTAAGTGATGCAGCAGTTACCTTAATGGTGTGACATTTCCAGATCGTAACTGCAGTACTATTTAAGGTGGAATTATGTTAATACCAGGCTGGAGAAAAGAGCAAATCTCTCGTTTTTGGTTCCTCGTTTGCTTTCTAATAATTGTTAACTGCTTCCCAAATCGTGAGGAGAATGAAGATCTGCACCGCGGGGCATATGGAAATTGTTTCTGTGAGCTCAGTTACAGAGGCTGGTGATCAGCGCTGGCGTCGCTACTCAAACTCAGACTCTCTCCTGCTATACATTCTCCTCCGTCAGAATGTCCCTCCATCTTATCCAGAGCGAGGCTGAGAATGCGGCCTCAGCTAGTACAAACAAGCTGTCGTCTTAGGAGACCCCGGAGCTTCCATTCTGCCAGAAGTAAGTCAGGGCTGATGTCAGATGTCTTATATACCAGAAGTGCCGAATTACTGCTCATTTAGAAGCGATGCGTCCGGTATAGCAGCCCGCTTCTGCCACTAGAAGGAAAAAAAAGGCCATATAGTATGTTATAATTATGAGACGCTAAGTCAAAATTATGAGATAGTAGATCATAATTATGAAATGCTACGTCATAATTGAGATGCTAAGTCATGAATGAGATATTAAGTCATAATTGCAGATGCAAAGTCAAAATTATGTGGTGCTACATTGTAATTGAGACGCTAAGGCAAAATTGTGAGATAGTAGATCATAATTGAGATGCTACGTCACAAGATGCTAAGTCAAAATTGAGATGCTAAGTCATAATTATGAGGTAGTAAGTCAAAATCATGAGATAGTAAATCATTAATTATCAGATAGTAAGTCAAATGGCTTTAAGGATGGTGGGTCAAGCTGAGCTGTATTAGAAGCATGGAGACCTGGTAGAGGTGTGGATCAGGTTTTCACCACTGCTATCCAGTAGAGATGCATCGCTCCGTTTTTAGCTCTGTAAACAAGAAATCCAGTCAAGGGAACGGGGCAGTGACGGGAGTCGGGATCAGCGGCAACGGCTTGATGGCACACCAGACCAGCCGGGAGTGAATGGTGGCGGTCAAGCCTGTTGGGAGGCTGAGCGAGCTCCTGAGAGTCTGGGTTAATCCTGACGTGTTGATGTGGATATGAAGTGTCTTATTACTGTTCTCCCGTTACTTGGACCTTGACTGAATTCCCGGTCTCCTAAACCAGCTCTCCTTCACTCAGACTCCCGTCTGACTCTGTGGGGAAGCAGGAGTGAACAGTAAACATCAGCCCATGATGACCCTGGAGCTCCTGAAATATGAATGATACGCCGTCGTGCTTCCAGTTGAGGGGTCTTATGGCGCTTGGGAAAGGAACATTTTCTTCCCAGGTACAGATCCCCACAGCCCTGGGTTCGGCTCGGCTGCACAGGGTCACCTGTTGGAGAAGGTGTAGGTAACATGAACTTGATTCTTGTTTTCCATTAAAACGGAAAGAGTCGGACCAAGCCTTCCGCTGGGTCTCCCCATATCCCATGGGCTAGGACCTTGGCCCTTGTTTAGGCTGATGAAGCCGTCCAGACGCAGAAACAGTCGTCGGGGGAGTTTGATGTAGGAGTGGTGGGGTCAGTGTGCTGTTCTTCACTTCATACTCAGGTTAGAGACACTCGGGTCGGACCTCACGATCCTTAAGGCTCTCGGTGTAGAACCCTTATATTAAAGAACATTAAAGAGGTTCTTCTTCTTTTTCTAGTAGTGGTGGTGGTGGTGGTGGTGGTTGTTCTTCTTCTTGCTCTTGTAGTGGTGGGTTGTTGTTGTTGTTCTTGTTCTTTTTATTCTTCTTCTTCTTCTTCTTCTTCTTCTTGTGGTACTTTGTTGTTGTTCTTGTTATCCTTGTTCTTTTTCTTGTAGNTCTTCTTCTAGTGGTACTTTGTTGTTGTTCTTGTTATCCTTGTTCTTTTTCTTGTAGTGGTGGTTAGTTGTTGTTGGTGGTGGTGTTGTTGTAGTGGTGGGTTGTGGTCGGTGTTGTGGTTGTTGTTGTTGGTGTTGTTCTGTTTCTTGTAGTGGTGGTTAGTTGTTGTTGGTGGTGGTGGTGTTGTTGTTGGTTGTGTTGGTGGTGGTGTTGGTGTTCTTCTTCTTGTAGTGGTGGTTAGTTGTTGTTGGTGGTGGTGTTGTTGGTGGTGTTGTTCTTCTTCTTCGTCTACTATCACTCCTGATCACTCTTTTTGGGATCTGTTTTTCAGTGTCGCGTGTGTGTGTGTGTGTGTGTGGTCACACTTCCTGTGTAAATGAACTAGGTTTTTTCAGATGCACTGTCTTCTTACCCTCCACAGTCAACATCTGAGCGTCCTACACGTCTGTGGTCAGTGAGTGACCTCATATCTCCAACAGTAAATATCTGAGCTGTGAGTAATGTTGCCAAGCACGATTATGTCTTGCACGGAGAGCTGTTGGCCGCGTCGCCTCATTAAAACCTGTTACTGGTGCACTCAGGCCTCCCGGTGGAGCTCGACGTGCTGTACGCCAAACGCCAGAGGAAGCGGCACGGCCTGCACGGCCTTCTCCGCTTCGTAAACGCAGCGTTTATTTTTGAAGTTCTGCATCAGTGTGTTCTGCTTCCGAAAATACCTTTCCTTCGAATGAGGTTCTGGAACGGACGGCAGGATCTGACCTCTCGCTGTATAAGAGTCCGTATGTGCATGTACAGGAGGGTGAGGAGTCCAGATGGTCGGTTTAAGGAGAGATGCCACATGCGGCCTCCTGGGAGTGGATCAACCTGACCCACCTGAGGCTTTGAGGATGTGTAGACACCAAAACTGATTATGTATGAAGGTACTCTGGTGCATTGCCCAGTTATAACATGTCTTGAGCACTGTCCAGTCGAGTTAGGCAGCGTATAGTCTGGAGGACTGGTACTCAGGACGGATAGGCAGTTAGATTCATACTGCTGGGTTTCTGTATCAGGATCTAGTATGAATCTGCAGCGTGTGTAGTGTTTACGGTCTGACGGTAATAACTGTGGAGCGATTGTAATCCGGTATGAATCTGCAGTGTGTGTGGTGTTTACAGTCTGACGGTAATAACTGTGGGGCGATTATAATCCGGTATGAATCTGCAGTGTGTGTGGTGTTTACAGTCTGACGGTAATAACTGTGGAGCGATTGTAATCTGGTATGAATCTGCAGCGTGTGTGGTGTTTACAGTCTGACGGTAATAACTGTGGGGCGATTATAATCCGGTATGAATCTGCAGCGCGTGTGGTGTTTACAGTCTGATGGTAATAACTGTGGAGCGATTATAATCCGGTATGAATCTGCAGCGCGTGTGGTGTTTACAGTCTGACGGTAATAACTGTGGAGCGATTATAATCCAGTATGAATCTGCAGCGCGTGTGGTGTTCACAGTCTGACGGTAATAACTGTGGGGCGATTATAATCCGGTATGAATCTGCAGCGCATGTGGTGTTCACAGTCTGACGGTAATAACTGTGGAGTGAGTTTAATCCGGTATGAATCTGCAGCATGTGTAGCGTTTACGGTCTGATGGTAATAACTGTGGAGCGATTGTAATCCAGTATGAATCTGCAGCGTGTGTAGTGTTTACGGTCTGACGGTAATAACTGCGGAGCGATTGTAATCCGGTATGAATCTGCAGCGTGTGTAGTGTTTACGGTCTGACGGTAATAACTGCGGAGGGATTATAATCCGGTATGAATCTGCAGCGCGTGTAGTGTTTACAGTCTCACAGTAATAACTGTGGAGGGATTATAATCCGGTATGAATCTGCAGCGCGTGTAGTGTTTACGGTCTGGCGGTAATAACTGTGGAGCGATTGTAATCCGGTATGAATCTGCAGCGTGTGTAGTGTTTATGGTCTGACGGTAATAACTGTGGAGCGATTGTAATCCGGTATGAATGTAGTTTGTTGTCCAGCTTTGTAGTATTTCAGTCAGCGGTTTCAGGCGTTTGTAATTCAGTTGTAGTCGAGTGGGTTAAACAGTTTGAGTTCAGGGTTTTGTGGAACACACCCTGTTTTGTTGAACACGCCCGCCCCTTTCCCAAGGAAATGCTTTTCGGTTGTTTACGGCGTCGAACGAGAAGCATGTGAGAGCGTCGATCTGCAGGTTTGGTGTTGGTCCTGCTTCCTCCCTCCGCTGACGCCACCGCTGTATTTTTCGCCCTCATCCTACCTCACCACAAGCCTCACTGGGAGGCTGCTCGGCTTCCGCTGCGTGCGGCCTGGGCCTCCGCACGAAAACACAGCAACCGAGGGGATCAAAGATCAGCCCCCCTCCTGACAAACAGCCCAACACGTCGCCAATCGCTAACATCTGGGGGCCGTTGGGTGCAGCTGCTTGTCCTGTGCCCACGACCAGTTCCCCAGCCCCCAGCCCCCAGCCTGCCCCCACCCCTCCAAAAAACAAAACCATCAGGATGCGACCCAGATGTGGAGAAAGACATGTCACGAAAGATAC
The DNA here is from genome assembly GCA_034552555.1 of Semaprochilodus insignis. Classification (NCBI taxonomy): domain Eukaryota; kingdom Metazoa; phylum Chordata; class Actinopteri; order Characiformes; family Prochilodontidae; genus Semaprochilodus; species Semaprochilodus insignis. Next base: position 3,540 of record JAVGWN010003613.1, on the reverse strand, counting down.
AGATGTTGTCGCTGCACGGACCACTGCAAGGCAGGCCCAGCCGCCTGTCTGAGGCCTTATTGAATCTTAGTGTTTGTGCTACACCCGATATGGATTTACTGCCTTGCTGACCGTGGGGTGTTATTCTACCAAGCCTTATTTTTCAAAACAACCGAATCACCGCCGCGTTGCGTCAGCGTGTTCTTGTTCTGCCTTCATGTCGAAACGTTGTAGTCATTTGTAAAAACAGATAATGGCAATAATTTGTGAGGGAATGGCATATGAAACGGATTAGCTCTAGACTTCCAGATTTAAAACAGCGGTTTGAAAGTAGTTTTTAGCGTGCCGTAGTTAGCAGGCCGAGGACAGCTCTACAGTGTGGTAGAGTGATAACAGGAGGCCGTATATGGTGGCTCTGAATTGTCGCGCCTGACCGCGGCTGCCGCATTTAGCGCCGCGCTTGTAAGATGCGTCCAAAGTCTCATGTTCTTTGTGGTGGAAATTCCTTACTTTCTAAACATAATCCCTGCCGAGCTTGTTTTTATTTAGCTAATGTCTTTCCCGACGGTGGGCAGCGCAGCCCAAAAGTGTTTTCTATAATTGTAGTGTTCTTGTTCTCCGCTAGTACGAGAAAAAGCCATGTTCCCCTGTTTCTGGCGTGGGTTACACCGCGGGACCCTACTCTGGCCTCTGTTTGTACCTATATACGGCCTCAGTTTTCCAGATCGCAGAGTTCTCCCATGGAAGATCATTTTAAATTGGATGATTGGAGATGGGAAGTCTCACTGGCTCCATGGGGATCTAATGAAGGGCAGGTGCACCGGGATCCCGTCCAAGGTTCCCCCATTTTGAGCCCTCTGGGTGTTCCAGCCATAGCGCTGGTTGCTGTCATTAAGGTCTCAGTGGACGTGAAGAGGCCAAATCAGGGCTGCATGTGTCCGAGGTGAATTCCTGTTCAGACGTTTCACCCGATGGCTGAACGGCTCTTTGGTCTCCTCTGGAAAGGTTAGCTTGTTGGCCAGATCTTCTCCTTCCCTGGATCGTACTGGTGGGATGTTCTCCTCCCTCCTCCGGAGGTTAACAGTCTCTCTGGGGTCTTCCTGAAACGTCTGTGGTGGAAACAGCTGAAGGATGTAGCAGCTCAGCTCAGCTCCTCCTCCTCCTCCTGTCTAATCAGTCCTGTTTGGGTGTCTGTTCCTTTAAATGATAATGAGCCACTTTTGACTCCGCCCCTCCCCTCCCCCTCCATGTGGGCGTGACCTGACACCAGTACTCATTCTCTCATTTCACTCTCACCTGATTCACCTGATGATCAGATGAAGGTCATCTTACAGACATTCAGCTAACACGCTAACAGCAGTTGAGTCAAAAACTATCTAGAGCAGTACATCTCTGTTAATATGTTTGCTCTTAGCACTAGTTAGCGCTAATAGCTAAGAACCATCTAGAACATATACCTCTATTAGTATGACCTTAGTTCAGCTGTTGCCGTTAGCTAGTTCTAAACACCAAGAACAATCTAGAACATATCTCCATTAATATATTACCATAGCTCAGCTGTTGGCATTAGCTAAACGCCAAAAACTATCTAGAGCAGTACATCTCTGTAAATATTTTTGCTGTTAGCACTAGTTAGCGATAAATGCTAAGAACAGTCCAGAACGTTACATCTCCATTAATATATTACTTCTGCTGTCAGAATTAGCCAGTGCTAAACACCAAGAACTCTCTGAAACATTACATCTCTATTAATATATCACTTCTGTTGTTAGCATTAGCTAGTGCTAAATGTTTAAATACCACCTCAGCTGTTAGCAGTAGTGTGGGCTAAAGAGCTATCTAGACCATTAAATCTCTCTTAATATATCACTTCAGCTGTTAGCGTTAGCTAGTGCTAAATGTTTAGATAATACCTCAGCTGTTAATGTTATCTAGTGCTAAGCATTTATCTATTACCTCAGTGTTAGTTAATATTAAATGTCAAGAGCTATCTAGAACATTAAATCTCTTAATACACCTGAACCAACTGTTTTGAAACAACATTGAAATCACATATCTGACTATATTTAAACCCATTTTAGACGTCCACGGACGACCATTTCTACAACATCCCAACTCTGTTAATATACTACCTCAGCTGTTAGCATTAGCTAGCACTAAACACCAACACCTTTCTACATCACATCTCTGTTAATATATTACCTCAGCTGTTAGCGTTAGCTAGCCCTAAACCCCAAGACCTGTCTACAACATCACATCTCTGTTAATATACTACCTCAGCTGTTAGCATTAGCTAGCACTAAACACCAACACCTTTCTACATCACATCTCTGTTAATATATTACCTCAGCTGTTAGCGTTAGCTAGCCCTAAACCCCAAGACCTGTCTACAACATTACATCTCTGTTAATATATTACCTCAGCTGTTAGCGTTAGCTAGTGCTAAACGCCTATAATTGATTTGATCATTTATTTGGGGGGGGTGGAGCTTCTGAAGGAGCACTAAGGGGAGGGGTGTGTTTGTTTTGCTGTTCAGGTATCAACAGTCGTTCTCCAGAATCGCTAACGTGCCCTTTAAGTGCTGTTTATCTGATGGGTCTTCCAGGTGGTTGTTAGGAACCCTGTTTCCTCCAGTTTTTGAGCTTCTCTCTTTTTTTAATATGTGCATTTCCTTACACGTCCTCGGAAAGATCTCCTGGAAAACGAATGAATGGAAATGAAATAAACGGAGGGTGGAATCTGATCATCTAGTAAATGGAAGCCAACCAGGTCTAGCGTGGATCTACACATGAATCTTGCTAATCGCATTAAACCGAAATAGGGAGCGACTGCGATTCCTTGATGTTGGTTGACATGCCGCGAACCGCCTGACAAATTAACCGTACGTGTGTTTTCGCCCACAGAAGCCTTGATGGATGGAGACGATGCGTGCTGAGCCACTGATGAACTTGTGTTTTAATGTGGCATGTACGGATGATGTTAACACCAGACCTGAGCCTGCTCTTCCACTCCTGCGAGCTCCCTGTAGTGATTAGGAAAACACTTCGCTGGATAATACGCCGTGTTGTTCTTTCTCCGCGCTGTCTCTACCGGCGCTCTCTCTCTCCGCACGCTGCTAGAATAACATCTCTAAGCCAGGGTCACTGAGCCGAACGACGGAAGTAATGCTCACTTGCGTAGCCTGTGCCTGACCCTGCCGTCAGCCCGTGTTCCAGGCCAAATTTGTAATTACAGTTTTCCACATTGAGCACTTGTGGGGTCTCGTTCCCAGTTTAAAGGATTAGTTTGGCAGAACGTGACATTTTTCCCTCTTACTGTAAATACAGTTGATTTAATCAAGACCCGTTTGGGCTCTGAAGTGCTTCTTCTGTGGTTTTACACTGGAGCTACAAGGCTAACGTAGCTACTCCGTAATGGATAACTCAGTTAGCATTGTGCAAACTGTGTGCTAATGTCATCACGGACTTCCTCTGATCCCAGTCGTTAAGTGATCCCAAGTAGACTTGGCTGTGTGCTTTTTCCCACACTGTATTCCTTACGTTAGGATAAATCAGGCAGCAG
>JAVGWN010003611.1:0-10194 GCA_034552555.1 Semaprochilodus insignis | reverse complement strand
GTTTTGGTTGTACAGGAAGGGTTTTTGGCTGTACAGGGAGGGGTTTGGGTTGTACTGGAAGGGTTTTTGATTGTACAGGGAGGGGTTTGGGTTGTACTGGAAGGGGTTTGGGATATTCAGGTAGGGATTTGGGTTGTAATGCAAGAAGTCTTGGTTTTACAAGGAGGGGTTTGGGTTGTACAGGAAGGGGTTTTGGCTGTACAGGTAGGGGTTTGGGTTGTAATGGAAGGGGTCTGGGTTGTAATGCAAGGAGTCTTGGTTTTACAAGGAGGAGTTTGGGTTGTACATAGAGGAGTTCTGGTTGTTTGTTTGAGTCACACAGTAGATACAGAAAAAATATCACATATACACACACACCAACAAACACTACAGATTCCACAGTAATGGCCTAGCAACAACCTACCAACTTACTGGAATAGCCTAGCAACATTTTAGCAACCACCTGGGACACTATAGCCATGGTTTACAAACACCTTATCAACGCCCTATCACTACAGCAACAGCCTAGTAACACCTTAGCAACCCCCTCAGATACTTTAATAACAACCTAGCAACCATCTATCAACAGTACACCACTGACCTTGCAACCACCGTACAACATCCTATACCATACCAGCCTTCATGGCTATACCACTAGGGTTACAATAGCAACCAGCCTGCAAGACCTTAACAACCACCTGACATAACACAGAAACAGCCCAGCAACAACCTAGAAATCACCTTAGATATCACAGAAACCACCTAGTAACACCCTAGCAACTACATGAGATACCATGTCAACTGCCTAGCAACTACCTGGGACACCATAGTAACTGCTTCCAACCACACAGAACACCTGGAAACCACAGCAAGCAACAAACAACATCTTATCAACCACTTGCAACACTGTTGTAAGATACGATAGGAACACCATAGCAACCACCCAGGATAGGCTAGCAACCAACCAGATTGGAACAGCCTAGCAACCTCTTGAGATCCCATAGCAGCCTTCTAGCAATCCCCTGGTAATCACATGGAACACCATAGCAAACACATGGGCTACCACTGCTACCACCTACTAACACCCTAGCATCCACTTGCAATGCCATAGCAACCTCCTAGCAAACCGGTGGTAATCACACAGCACACCATAGCAACCATCAAGCAACACATCAGCAATATGAGGGAACTTACGCTGCAGCTGCTGCATTATTAGTCTTACTATTAGTATTATAACAGTAATAATCATTTATATCTTTATATCAAGATGAATAAAAAATCTTCCACTAGCTTTAAATATAATTCCGTAAGGAACGTTTGGGATTCTAGATTTGGTACATTGGACACAACACACACACACACACACACACACACACACAAACACTGCTGTCTCTGTTGCCCACTGAAGCTACTGTTTTCTGGACAGACAGAACATCTGCGAATCGTGGGTGGTGGACAACACCGGTTACCCTCTCTCTCTCTCTCTCTCTCTCTCTCGTACTCACTCTCTCACTGTTCTTTATCTCTACTCCTCTCTCTCTTATAACTCATCCCTTTAAGGGGTATTTGACCTTTACCCCTGTATATTCAGCGCTGCCCCTCCCTTGCTTTATCTCTCTCTCTCTATCTCTCGTTCTTCCCCCCTCGGGTGTGTGTCATCATCTCCGGTTGCTCTGCACGTGTGTTCTCTCTCTCTCTCACTCTCTCTCTCTCTCTGCTGCACCTGTGATAGAGAGAACCCCAAGACAGGAAACACAGAAATAACTGCTGACTGTCTTCATCCCGCGAGCGTGTGTGTGTGTGTGTGTGTGTGTGTGTGTGTGTGCGTATGCATATGTGTGTGTGTGTGTGTGACACTTGCACCTGGACAGTTTGGCTCTGTCACACTCACTGCCTTCACACTGCAGCACAGATAGATAGAGAGAGAGAAAGAGAGAGAGAGTGATGAGAGATGGAGAGAGACAGAAAGTGGAAGAGAGAGGGAGAGGTAAATAGAGATAAAGAAAGAGAGGGAGGGTGGGAGAAATGAGAGAGAGAGAGAGACTGTATGAGTTGTGAAAGTGGATGTACAGAGCAGGTGTAGGGATATTAAAATGTGCACGGGCCACTAAACCACTGACCTTCTGTTAAAACTCACCTCTGTGATGGCGCTAGTTTCTGCTAGCGCCCCCTATGGGACTCTAGAAGTATGTTAACAGTAAAGCTGATAGTGAACCACATTAAGACCTTTTGGAAATTCCAGATTAAACATGGACGTGAAGCCTGATTCCGATTCTGACGGGCCTGAACAGAGCCGTGTGAGGACAGGTGGGCAGTGTTTAATGTTTAACTTTAGAGTTTTTGTGTATTCAATTTGAATTATTCACACATATAAACATTTTAAATACCTTAAACAGACATAAACATTCCTGTTAAAGTGGCAGCTTAGCCAGTCTGCCTAATAGTTCAGTGCAGTCCCCAAACATACAGCAATACAAGACAACACAGAACACTAGAAAAGTGATTACACAGCTTAAGCTAGCAAAGATGTTCCAACGCTATGGTATCCTAAGTGGTTGCTATGACTTTGTTAGGTGGTGCTATAATATTCCAATTGGTTGCTATGGTGTTGGTAGACAGTTGCACTTGTTATAAAAGCGGTTGTTAAGGTTTTGTTAGGAGGGCACTGTGATATCCCATTTGGTTGTTGGGGGGGTTACTACGCAGTTGCATTGGTATAACAAGTGGTTATTAAGGCATTGCAAGATGGTTGCTATAGTATCCCAGGTTGTTGCTAAGGGATTGTCGTTGCTAAGCGTGTTGCTGTGGTACTCCAAGTGATCGTTAAGGTGTTGCCATGCGGTTGCAATGGTATAACAGATGGTTGTTAAAGTGTTGCTAGGTGATTGCTAACGTGTTGCTAGGGTGTTGCTAGGTTGTTGCTGTCGCTGTGGTACCCCAGGTCGTTGTTAAGGTGTTGCTATGCGGTTGCTGTGATATAACAAGTGGTTGTTCAGGTGTTGCTAGGTGGTTGCTAAGGTGTTGCTAGGTTGTTGCTGTTCCTGTGGTACCCCATGTAGTTGTTAAGGTGTTGCTATGCGGTTGCTGTGATATAACAAGTGGTTGTTCAGGTGTTGCTAGGCAGTTGCTATGGTATCCAAGGTGGTGGTTAAGGTGTTGCTAGGTTGTTGCTGTTGCTGTGGTACCCCAGGTCGTTGTTAGAATTTGCCAGGTGGTTTCCATGAAGTTGTACATGGTTAACAGGGTGTTGGTAATGGAGCCGCCATTCGTTCATATTAGAGGGTAAAAAAAATCACCATTTAACAATGATTGCGTGACACGTGTACATCCAATCAAAAAGCTGAATACAAGCCCACCATTGCTGATCAGAGGGAACATTCCGGAGTGGGAAAAGTGTGGATATGTGTGGGACAAGTAGTTGAGAGTGCAGTTGTCCAAAAAGACATAAAACGAAAATGGCCTCAAAAATAATTCGGAACTTGAACTTGAAATGTGAAATTTGACTTTTTTAAACTCTGGAAAATGATTTCCCTAATTTGATACCATTTCACTGTGTGGAGGTACTTTTAAGGACTCATTCTTTCGTTAATCGGCTTTTTTATTCCTGCTATTTCCGTGCTTGGTGTGAGCTGCTGTAAGAGATTTGAGTCGACATTTGTTATTTTTAAATGCACTTTATAAATAAGTTTGACGTAAACGGAAACGCGCGGAGCGGGACGTTTAATATCGAGATAAAAAAGAGAGATAACGATCAGACACAGGCAGGCACAAATATGAAAATATGATCTGTCTGATATCTGAATGATACAAAAATAACCCAAGAGAGAGAGAGAGAGAGAGAGGGAGAGAGGGAGAGAGAGCACCTGCAGTGTGGTCCACACCTACACACAGGTGTCAGGAAGAGACAGACACAAAGAAGAAAAGAGAAAAAATAGAGTGAGGGAAATCAGACTGCGGTCGACAAAAAGCTTTTTCTAGATTTGACTCTGTGTGTGTACAGTACTGTATTTGCGGTCCTACTGAAGCCGAAAATGCATTTTAGCAATTCAACATACTTATGAATCACTCCACACATGTGCAGGGGGGACTCTCAGAGCCGTCCTTCCATTTCTGGGAACTAATAAATGCATATCTGTAATTTTTTGTCCATTTTTGTATATTAGAATCATCATTTATATGTTATGTATTATAATCATCAAGTACTGGAGTAGTATGCTGTTTTTCAGTTTTGATTGGAAACAAAAGGGTTAAAATCACACACAGGAACAGGAAACTGTCCAATGAGGATTGTGCTCTCTGTGGTATATAGGTAGATTCAGCTGAGCGGGCTCTCTCACTGGTCAGAGCTCCAGGAGCTGGACTAAAGGCCTTACATGCTAGATTAACTACCAAGCAGGAAGTAACAGATGGATTCACCAGTCCCGCTTTGACTTACCATGGGGTCAGAAGGAAGCATTACTCTAGTCCTTCTGGACGTCCTTGATTTTAATTTAGGTGAGGTCAGTCATTCTCTGAGCTAGGCCCATTTTGGGCCATTTGTGTTCACACGCAGAGGAATTTGTCTTCCGCATTTAACCCATCCGTGAAGTGAAACACCCACATACACACACACTAAGGGGCAGTCAGCATACTCGCCCCAAGCGGTGGGCAGCCCTATCCACAGTGCCCGGCAGGTTATGTGCCTTGCTCAAGGGCACCTCAGTCGTTACTGTCAGTTCAGAGAATTGAACCGGCGACCCTCCGGTTTCAAGGCTGGTTCCCTATCCTCCAGCCCACGCCTGCCCCTAGGTGCATTTACATGTACTTAGTAATCCGATCATCCAATTACAGCATACTCTGATCTCTTAGGTCAGATTAAGGTCTCTCACCACATGTATACCCTTACTCTGATTTCTTTCAGATCTCTCACCGCGTATATACCCTTACTCTGACTTCTTTCAGGTCTCTCACTGCATGTATACCCTTACTCTGATTTCTTTCAGATCTCTCACCACATGTATACCTTTACTCTGATTTCTTTCAGGTCTCTCACTGCATGTATACCCTTACTCTGATTTCTTTCAGATCTCTCACCGCGTGTATACCCTTACTCTGATTTCTTTCAGATCCGTCACTGCATGTATACCCTTACTCTGATTTCTTTCAGATCTCTCGCCGCATGTATACCCTTACTCTGATTTCTTTCAGGTCTCTCACCGCGTGTATACCCTTACTCTGATTTCTTTCAGATCCGTCACTGCATGTATACCCTTACTCTGATTTCTTTCAGATCTCTCGCCGCGTTATACCCTCACTCTGATTTCTTTCAGATCTCTCACCGTGTGTATACCCTTACTCTGATTTCTTTCAAATCTCTCACCGCGTGTATACCCTCACTCTGAGTTCTTTCAGATCTGTCACTGCATGTATACCCTTACTCTGATTTCTTTCAGATCTCTCACCGCGTGTATACCCTTACTCTGATTTCTTTCAGATCTCTCACCGCGTGTATACCCTTACTCTGATTTCTTTCAGATCTGTCACTGCATGTATACCCTTACTCTGATTTCTTTCAGATCTGTCACTGCATGTATACCCTTACTCTGATTCCTTTCAGGTCTCTCGCCATGTGTATACCCTTACTCTGATTCCTTTCAGGTCTCTCGCCATGTGTATACCCTTACTCTGATTTCTTTCAGATTAAATGTGATATCATATATGTATTATAGTCACCACAATAAAATATCATATTAATGATAATATACAAAATATATATTTTGAATTAATAATGATTATGAGCGGTTTTTGTCACACATTTAACAAATGTGACTTTTCTGTAAACTCAAAGAAGCACTGTCGACTGTTTACAGCCCAAAATGTTTATCCCTAATTACAAACCACTGTAATATTTTACACTGTGTTCACTTTTAAACTGGAAGAAGTTCACTAGTGTGCATGTGTACATGTTTTTGTGTATGTGTCTGTGTGTATGTGGGCATGGGATTTATGTGTGTGTGTATACACGTGTATGCTGTTTCCCCGAAATCTATCTCCACACACACAGGTGCTACATGAATCATGGTTCCACAGGCAACAGATAACAGATAAGGTGATGATGTCATCATCCTTATCCTCAGCCCCACGAGGGCAAGAGCAGTGCAATCCAGAACCGAAAACTCGCGCATACACACAGTACCTTTCTGGATGTGTTTCAACAAACAACAATGAACAAATCGTCCTCCTCTGAGTAGAACCGATATTTTGGTTGTCAACGGAATGTTCTAAAAGTGGTTAGAACCATTGCATTAAATATTTTAGCAACATGCCACAATAAAAATAACTACAGTGATAATTATTAACTGTTTAAAGTTAAGACTTTGAGTTTAAAACATAACACAATCAACTAAAATGAAAGAAATAACAGTTGTGATGGTGAGTCAGAGATATCTACTGAAGTTAGCATGCTAAGCAGCTAGCTCCAGCCCGTCCTGTCTCATAATATCACTTTATAACTGAAGAGGTGATAGTGAGTCACTGTAGTGGAGTAGAATCAGTTCCACATGAGAGGATGAAGTAGTAGTGCTGCTGCCCTGACTGTATATTCTAACCTCCTGTCAATCATGTTGAAGGTGCTGCTCCCGGTTAGATCATTTAAGGGCAGGGAGCCAAAGAAAGGAACAGTAAACACAACGATGGCGAAGCTCCTGGTGAGTGACCACCGCCACCGCCGCTGCCCGCTCTCTGCAAGAAACGAAAAAAAGTGATATGAAGAGAAGCAGAGGAAGAATTAACATGGGTACTGCTTTCCACCGCTGGAGACGCTCTTGGAGAGGAAAGAGAGGAAGTCTGATGCTAAACCTGAACACCTTTCTGAACACGAAGATCATGTGATCTCCACAAAGTGAACAAACTTTCCTATTTTCATCACCGACTTTGTGGAGATCATGTGATCTTCGTGTTTAGGTTTAGCATCAGACTTCCTCCCTTTCCTCTCCAAGAGGCAACCAATGCTGACTCTTTCTCTGGTTGTCTTTATATCACTTCTTTTGTTTGCTGCTGAATGTGGTTTCTTGCACACATTGTGGGCGGCGGTCACTCGCCAGGAGCTTCACCGGTGTTGTGTTTACTGTTCCTTCCCTTGTTACCGAAATCTGGTGAGAATTTCATGTCAATAGCACCTTTAGAAATATATTAACTTAGAAAACTGGTGACATGTTCAATACTTATTTCGCCTGCTGTGTATGGTTATATATATACATATATAGATTAAAAAATTAATCGAGTTAATCATAATAATAGGCTGTGATTAATCATGGTTAAAGTTTAAAATACTAGGATTTATTTATATTTGTGGCAGGAGATAAAACAAATACATATCGTCGCTGTTCAATGAAAAACATGTATCTCCATTTTTGTTGATTTTTACTTTTGTGCATCATTTGATCACATGAGCTGCCGTTTAGATTGTGTGAAAATCTCATGATGAATGACCCAAAAGAAATGGCCCAAAATTGCTTGGAAAGACATCTGGTTCCATTGACTTCCATTAAAATTGAATGAGGTTTTTGTCCTCTCCTGTAAAGTTGCCATTTTGGAGATACTTGTTTTTCTTTAGACAGCGACGATATGTGGTGCTGGAATAAATGTATGAAAACGGGTTAGAATCATTTTTTCTTTACTGTAACATCTCAGCTTAGTTAGGATGATTTCTAAATTAGAATCTTTTAATTTGCTGAGTAACAAGTCTCAGGGTGTGCGAACGAACTGCAGACTTAGCAGAGAACCACATACGTAAATAACAACAACTACTAAACACATATAAACAGCTTACCTGTAATTTGTTGGCAAAGTAACTCACCAAAATAAAGAAATGCGACAGTGAGACATATTTAAGAAACCGAATGCCACGTGTCTTTGAAAACTCAAACAGCCCATTTTCCACTCTTAGTTGAATAAGATTACCTGAAACTGTCGACTGAAATGTCCGACTATGTTACAGTACTTGGCTAAAGCATCTGCAAACCCGCTGTCACGGGGAGCCACCGTGATTACCCTCTGTAAAATGTGCCCCCTCAGTAGACTCCTTGGTGCCGCTCGTATTGCGCGCCCTCTGTTCCTATAGTGGTGACCTTGTCTGTAATCTCCCACACAACTTTAAGAAACTGGCCAGCGCATGCTTCAGCAAAATGCCTTTCCTCTGTTTTCACCACACCTGGTTGGTTGGTGTGGCTCAGCGGTTAACACCACTACCCACCAGAGTGCTACCACCCCATGTGGGAGACGGGGGTTCAAATCCCAATCTAGGTAGCAAATGCTGAGCTACACCAATAAGAGTCCTTGGGCAAGACTCGTAACACTGCACTGGCCCACCTGTAATCCGAATAACCTTGTAAGTCGCTCTGGATAACAGCGTCAGCTAAATGCCTAAAATGTAAAGCGACCGAGCGCAGCTGCCATTCGTCATCGTTTAGGTGTGCTGTTACACTGAGGTGGTTATGGTTGCTTACCGATGTCCAGTGGTCTCCAGTCAGTGTAACACATGTAGCTTGTATCAACTACTCCGCTTCTTTGCCCTTTTAACGGCATACAGTTCATGAATTCTTATGATAATAGCTTCCCTCGAAGGCGGCGATTTACGGGAGGCACTTGGGACCAAACTGATTAATATATGCTTAAAAAAAATTATATATATATATAAATCATAAAACTTTGAGGCTTTACCTCCTTGGTGATTGCACGTTCATACTGCTGGTGGGTTCTGGTTACAGTGGAGGATCTCGAGAGGAACTGGAGCTCCACCAAGCTGCTGCTTTTGTTAGTTTGCTACTCGTGGGTTTCTCCATAGTTCTCCTGTGGCCATCTGTCCAGCGTGGTCTGCTAAAGGTACTGAGGGTGTTTTGCTTTAAAACACAAATTCATTTTATATTTGAGTAAGAGCTCTACAATCACACACACCATCAGAGCATCATGCAGCGCGCTTCGGCTGTAACCACTATGGGAGGGACAAAACGGATTCTCGTCCAGATCGACCTAACTGCATTAGGTGAGAATTGGTGTGTTGTGCTCTTGGGCTCCTCCTACAGTTGCAGAGTGTAATTCACTTACATCAGACACATCACTGTCGTTAATACAGACTGTGCTTTGAGCCCCTCATGTTCAGCTGTACACGTTGACCAGCTACACATCACACATCGTGCAGGTATATAGATGCTACAGATTAAACACGATTCTAGTCGTGTAAATAACTGAATGTAAACTCTAGCGACCATACGCCTGCGTGACGCACATGCACATGAAGGAGAACTGGATTCTGCCGGGGAGTTGGAATTCAGCACAACACCAGCAAAGACAACATCGGAAGAGAAAGAACCATGTAGTCCTACAGGGTGGCTATTACAGGGGCTTCAAACTTTCAGGGCTTATTTGTGGTGGGATGGACAAAGACTGACCAAATTTCACAGCCTGAAATGCGACTGCGGTACTTCAGCATCTGGAAAAACTAAGAAATCCGTAAGAGACAGATAAGGTTCCAGCGTACAGTCTTCCGTAATTAACATTATCAGGAACTAACACTCTGCTGTGGTTGTTTTCCCGTTAGCCGTGAGACTGTCTCACATCCTTTTATGTCTTAAAGCTCTCACCAATCAGACCCAGATTTACTCTCGTCTGGTCTTTTACTCTCTTCTTCTTTTCCTCCGACAGCATCTTCTTCTGTCCATGCTGGGAATACCGAGCTGGCTGCTTCTTATAGCTGCTGAGGATCCATAGTTGTTGGTGTGTGACGTGGTGCGGTAAAGTGTTAAGCAGTTCTGGCAAGAGGTCTCGTACACGCTGCCTCAAAGATACCTGGAGTTACAGCAGGCGTTCCGGACCTGGAGTGGACATAACAGAGAAGCTGCTCTCCCTGTTGGAGTACCATCAGAACTATTCTGTAGCTGTTATTGTAAGGTAAAATCCTTTCATAAAGTTGCTTTAATAATAATAGTAATAACCATAATTGGATATGATATTGATGAGGACAGTTGAGGATATTGATGAGGGCACAGCAGCGCCTTCACTTCCTACGAAGGATGAGAAGAGCAAACCTTCCCCCTCACATCCTCACAACATTCTACACAGGAACAACAGACAGCATCCTGACCAGCAGCCTCACAGTCTGGTATGGCAGCTGCACCGCCTCAGACCAGAGATCGCTCCAGAGAGTGGTGAGGACAGCAGAGAGAATCATCAGGACCT
>JAVGWN010003609.1:0-10197 GCA_034552555.1 Semaprochilodus insignis | reverse complement strand
ACACACACACACACACACACACACACACACACACACACACACACACAGACACACACACACACACACAGACACACATACTCATGAGAGTCACTCTTTACAGCTCAGCTCTTCAGCTTGCCCCTGTTTAGATGAGGTTCATAGAGGAATACCTGAACAGAATGGCTGAGACTAAACACAGAAACACATATGACATTTTCATCACTTTTAATGAACGTATTTTCTGTTCCATAACACATCACAGTGAATATTAGAGCCTGTGAGGATCTAACCTTTAATCTTATGTCCTTGCTGTACCACGCTGATGTTTCTGCAGCTGTGGAGCTTCTCTATCACTGCGTTACTGTCACATTCCTGCAGCACCTTCACGACTCCCTTAATATTACAGCCAGAGTGCAGGAGCCGTTCAGCAGCACATAGAAACCAACATGCTGCAATTTTACACGCCTCTATCTATCTATCTGTCTGTCTGTCTGTCTGTCTGTCTGATTTAGGGGGTAATGTGGACTTGGAAAGTGTTGTTGAGACCAGCTGGGTGAGAAGTCTCTGTCTGGGGTACCTGGAAGTATTAACAAAACCAAGATGAAAAGAATAAATCAGTCCTCTCTCTGTATACTAAACTCTCCACTCGTCGCTCCTCACACTACAGCACTAATATGCACTGATACAGACAAAATCAACCGGAATTGGAAATCAAACAAAATTGAAAGTTTCAATTTCCTTTGAGAACAAGTAGTAAAAACTACACCTTTCTTTATTCCATCCATGGCTGTACCCACTACTGAGGTCACCGACATCCAGACATCCATATATAATTATAATTAATAATTATATAATTATTGCTCCACCTTTAAGACATAGGTAAGAGGTAAGGGGCAGTCGTGTGTGTGTGTGTGTGTGTGTGTGTGTGTGAAAAGATTAAGATTAAGATAAAAAAAAAAAAGATTATGGGACTATTGTTAGCAGAGCAGGCACACTGACATGTGCTGCTGGTATAAGAGTGCAGGTACAGGGGTGATGTTGAAACATACGTCTGTGTAATTGCTGAGTTGAGAACCTTCTGCCAGCTGAAACATCAATCCACTGTGGACCTGTAGTAATAAATAGCCAGCTGATGAAGGCCTAAAGGATGATTAATACAAATTGTGTGTAAAACTATAGTACCAAACCGACATCAAGTTCAGTGTGACTAATGAAGCAGCCAGTATGTGTCTAAATATCTTTATCTGTGTGACTGTCTGGCAAATTCACTCATACCAAATTCATGACCTTATATCCTTCATCCATCTGTCTGTCTTATTTAGCATTCTCCCTCTCTCTCTTGCCGAGTCTCACGTTTTCTCTCTCACTCTCTCTCATTCTGTGCGTACCTGGTAGCGCGTGGGGTTTTTGATGGGTTTCTTCACTGTGTACTCCTCTTTACTTCTTGAGTAAGCTCGGTATTGATCCGGCTGAATGAAAGACAAAACGAGCAATATAATTCAACAAGAGAAACAAGCACTCCATCCACTGTCTTTCACTTTAGTGTCCCTTTATGACAATCTGCACAGCTTTCTCAGTGTACAGTTCTACAGGATGCCTTTCGTGCTCCGATAATCACAACTTTTAATGAAAACAGCTTCAGTACGATTTACTGCATAAAAGGATCTCTGTAAATGTCTCACAACAAAACAATAAGAGCCAGTATTATTCCAGGGAATTATAACACATTGGAGCTTGCTTAGCAGCTGTGGAGAGGCAGCTTGATTGTGTAAAGTGCTCTAGTGCATGATGAGCTCTGAGCCGAATAGAACTAGAATGGTAGCGAGAGAAACGAGAACGAACTCCTGACACAATCAGAGAAGGTTTTACATCTGTGCTGTGATGAGGAGAAAAAGCAGCCAATGCAATCAGCACACATGCATATGGCACGTAGCCCGCTTATACCCAGTCGTCTACTGCTACATGTGTACACACAATTGGTATAATCTCCAAAGAACAGCACTGGCAATAGAATGGGATGCTTGGAATCACCTGCATATGAACTGAAGGTCACCGTGCCCAATGCCAAGCATCAGCTAGAGGGGGGCAGGCATTACACCACTTTACCAGTCTTTAATTTCCCCCTGTCCCAACCTTTTTGAAATGTGTTGCTAGCATTAAATTCATTTGTCATAAATCAATAGAATTTCTCAGATTCAATGTACGTGTTGTGATTGCACTATTTTCATTTAAAAATAGGATTTAAATGATCTGCACATCATTGCATCCTGATTTCATGTACATTTTTCTAAATGCATCACATGTTTCTTGTTTCTCCTATATATGTTCCTTAGGCTGTTCAGTCGTGAAGTAATGTAAAGTAACACTCTCTTGTTGTGTACTAACACCTGAATGTTATTTGGATTTGTGTATGAACTCTGCTTTGTCTATTGGTTTTCTTGTTTAGGTTTGTCCCTGTATTTTGGTTGGTTTGTCCCTGTAGTTTGGTTTTGACTCTTGACTGCTCTCTGGTTTTCAGCCCTGTCTTTCCAAGGCCTGTTTTGATCGCCTTGGTCATTGTGTTTGGTTAACATCTAACGCTGTACAAGCTCATGCACTCCTTTCTGTTAAACCATTTCTAACGTTTAGATCCACAAGCATCTGGCTTGTCTCTCCAGTGTTACATAAATATGTAAAAATGATCATTTACAGGGTACCAAAATTATCCCACTATACTGGCAGATAATTTTGGTTATTTTAAGAAATACGCTTGAAACAAGCCAACACATCTGCCAAGATAGTGACTGAAAGTGCTAAGATATATGAATTAGACATAAAAAACACTTGGTAACGTTTCAAAAGAGTTATTACTGCACTGATAATGACTAAACATAATTAAGGAATATGGTTACACAAAGCAAAAGCTTTTAGTCCAAAGTACAAATCAGCTAAAAGTCTGCAGTGTGTTTTTTTAACTGTGGTTTCGAACCAGTTCTGTAGAGGTATATACATTATTAACTACCCCACAATTTATCAGGACCACCTTCTTGTATCTACACTCATTGTCCATTTTGTCAGCTCCACTCACCATATAGGAGCATTTTGTAGTTCTACAGACTGTAGTTCATCTGTTTCTCTGTGTACTTTGTTATCCCTCTTTTGCTAACTAATGGAACATGTAGATGGACACAAATGAACACACCAACAAGAAGTTAGAACAGGTCACCATGTTTTTTGTTTCTGACCTTTGGTCGTGAGTTGAGCATTCCCATCTCCACTTCATTGTCATGGTGATGGCTTTTGGCTTTGCAGAGATGTACGAGGCAGGTTTTAGAGCGCAGGGCCAGATAGTAGAAGGACTTTGGACTGGGCACCAGATTAAAGGGCGCAGGCAACGTCCGACCCTCATCGAAATACGACAACCATAACTTAGCACGAGCAAACTTCCACTCGACATCAGCGTCCTCCTACAGATAGAGAGAGAGAGAGAGAGAGAGAAATGGGGAGAGAGAAGGGGTAAAATAAGAGAGAAAGACACAGATAGATGGGAGAGAGAAGAGATGAGAGAGATAGGGGAGGGAAGACAGAGAGAACAACAGAGTAGGAGAAAAACAGAAAGAATGTGGGGAGAGAAAAAGAAATAAGGAGAGAGAGGAAGAGACAGAAAGAGAGAGAGATAGGACAAATCAGATGAGAGAAAGTGAGTAGGGTAAAGAGAAAAGAGGGGGGTTAACAGATAAGAATTAGAGATAGAGAGTAGAGGGGTAGATGGTGGAATAGGTGATAAGGAGAGAGAGAAAGGGAGAGAAAAGTGGGGAGAAAAAAGAGATACACAGTAAGAGACAGAGAGGGAAAGAATGGAAGAGAGAGATAAGAGATAGTTTGATAAAATAAAAAAGGGAGAGAAAGAATGATAGATGGAAAAAGAGAGTGGGGTAAATGAGAAAGAGAGAGGGATAGGGAGATGAGAAAGAGATATAGAGACAATAGAGGGGGAGAGACAATAGGACAGGAGATAAGGACAGAGGGATGGAAAGAAGCAATACTGTATCAATAACTAATCACACTGTGGCTGTGACCTATAACCACGTATAATCCCAAACCAGCCACTAACTGCTCTTATACCTGTAATTAATAATGAGGATCTGTTAACATGTATTAATATAGATTATGATGTCATAATTGATCATTACTGGCATTAGTTATTGAAGGATTATTGCTCACCTCGATTTCCTGGTAGGAGCTGTTGATCATGGCTATAAGCATGTTGAGCAGCACCACCACCATGGTGACGTTATACACTCCATACAGCACATAGCCAATGTTCTCAATGAACTTATGGTCATACTTCAGCACCACTGAGATCACCTCCGACAGGCCAAAAATGGACCAGAACAGAGTCTTAAAACTCTCCTCCACCCTAAAACAAACACACACACACACACACCAAGTCCATTAAAGACACAAGAACTGCTCAGCTTTTAATCACCACCTTCTTTCTGTCCTTCTTTCATTTCTCACAGAAAAGACAGGACTGGTCATATATTCCATGTTCTCTGAATGCATAACACCTGCTGTAGCACTTAAGCCTTGAGAAGCCTCACACTGGCATTTTACAAATCATCAATCATCATCACTCTGGGGGAGTCATTTAGGCAGAGCTTTAAAGCTCGCTGGATTAATCATCACTGGGTGAGCTGTCTGAATGGCAGAGACCAACTTGTGCAACGTGTTTGTGTGTCTTCCCGAGCAGCGTACACACCAATAGCAGTCATTCAAAGCACCTCAGTGAGCTGTCATTGCACAGAAACGTGTCCAAAAAGCCTTCACGGAGGGAAGGCAAATCTGACTGTATCTCTTTCTTTCTCCTCTCCTCCAACCCTCCCTTCCCCCATCTCTTCCTCTCCTTTTCTGGCTCTGTTTGGGAACTCTGAAGTTATACTAACAAAGGGGAGGGAGAGAGAGAGAGAGAGAGAGAGAGAGAGAGAGAGAGAGAGAGGTTTCACTCCCATAGATAAATACTGAAGTAGCCTGAAATAGAAGGGGTGTGTGTGTATGTGTGTGTTTATGTGTGTGAGACCTCACTGGATTATGTGAAGTAGCAGTGCACTGGATCCTGTGCAGTGTTTAAGGGCCTGAACAATCCATAACATTAATAACAGAAACATTAACATAAACAGTTATGGCATTAACAATACGATATTCAATTACTGGGTGCAACCTGGGGGAAATGTGCCCCTCCCCCCCAACTTAAACACACATATACACTTGTTATCAAAACATTAGTAGCACCCAGAAGAAAGTGTCGGATTGCAATGGTATTGGACACCACAGCACCACTGCAGTCACTGACGTGGTGTTAAGGGCAGTCATCATAACAGTCTGTGTGCATGTAGCACACATCAAGCAGCCGATGGATAATGGTGCTGGCACTAACAGGATGACTCATGGAGGATATCACTGCTTGCTGAAGGATGCTACCAACACAACATCACAAGTCAGAATGGAAGGCATGCGCCACAGGATGACCTTATAAAGTCAGTCAGGTACAGCGGTAAGGCCTGTCCTTGCTTACGTCACATGCACAGCTGAGTGTAAAACTTGAATCAGTCACATGTCTCACTATTTCAAACCTACCCACCAAGCTTCATTCCTGTCGGTTGGTTGATTCCTACTGTTTTGAGTGAATGTGTGTGTTTGTGTGTGTGTGTGTGTGTGACATTATATGTAAAATATAAATATTACTTCTTTCCCCTAAGTGTGTGTAGTTTTATGCATCATCATCCTTTACATGTTAAACTCATGTGATGTGATGTGGTTTAACTCGATGGTAAATGGACATTGCTCTCAGTATTGGCATTTTCCCCATTTTAGTAGTTTACCATTGTGTTTAGTATTTTATATTGTCAAATGCAGTAAGATCTGAGCTGGGAATCAATAAAAAAGCTTAAGGGTTTAGATATAAGAGGAACATGTGAGCCTGTTGTGTGACTTCAAAGCCAGAGGGTTCAGCACTCCAATTCCTCTAAAAACTGCTGGGTTGTTTTTCAACCTAAACACTGAGTTGAGCCTGCTGAGTCATTTCCATGACACTGGGCAGTTTTAAGAAGGCCATTTGTTAGGACTCAACCAAAGGATTGATTTTCAAACCTTGAAAGCGTGAGAAAGTTCTTAAGACTTCAGAACTCAGTTAAGAAGTCAGTTGAACGCCTTCTCATGAGAGGGATGGTGTCTGACAGAAACCACCTAGTACGACTTACGATTAAGCAGAACCTAAAAAGACATGTGACTACTATATTATGAACTGCTTTTCTGGTTGTGACATGGGACTGATAGAAATAGTAAGTACAGACTCTTGGGGGTTACAATAAGCAACTTAGTTAAAACTTACTGTCTTACGTGTTGCTGACAGTCGTAGCCCAATGTATGACATTTGTTAAAGTTTGTCTAAATATTAAGATACTGTGAAGTAGATATTACCATTATCTGTGTAATCATTTCACCAACTGCGCCACACTAACCAAGCTAGTTAAACAAAGAAATTACTTTGGATAAGGGCTTGTTTTTGACTGTAAAATGTTTGTCATATGTTTTGTTTTGTGTCTTTTCAGGTTGGAAGAAACATGCCTGAAGAGGAAAAGGGAGATTAAACACAGGAGGTGAACAGCATCTGGAGTCCATATAAAGATGCAAATTGTAGTGTGAACGAGGAATTGAATACAGTATTCCAAGTCCAATGCTCTGTAATGAAGGGTAAAGACAAAAGCCATTGATGGAAATATTAATAGTGAGATACTAATTTTGGACAAACAGGAATAATCTAAATTTTATTTTACTCAAGCATGAGAGGGTTATGAAATAGGGAGGAATAGATGTTAGATAGTATCTCATCATACAGACAAAGCAGAAGAGGATAGATGATGAAAAGAAGGGGGCCAAGTACAGACCCTTGGAGGACACCAAGAATGAAGGGTTGAGACTCGATTTAGGCTGCTAAGCACATGAAAGGTTTTCTATTAGTGAAGATTTTATGGGCCAATGACAATAGTACTTCAAGTAGAACTGACCTAGGACAAAGGAGTAGCAAATGCTAAAAGCCACTTTAAGGACCAAAAGGATAAGCACAGAGAACAGGCAAGGGTTAACTTCAGGTAATTAGTTATACTGACTGGAGACATTTCAGTATTGTCTAATGCAGTAAGATTTGAGCTGGAAATCAATAAAGTGTTTAGATACAAGAGCAAAATGTGAGCCTGTTGTGTGACTTTAAAGCCAGAGGGCTCAGCAGTGGATTTCTTGAAAATGCGAATGAACATTGACATTTTGAGAGACTGCAGAATGTATAATGTTGGTGAAGAAAACAGTGAGGGATGGCAGGCAGGATTCGAGGAGAATAGTGGGGGGAAGGCCAGGTAGGGAAGGGAATTTTAGTTATGTACGGACTGACCTGGATGAAGACTGATATTTTAGAAAAAAAGAGAAGCCATAAATTGTATTGGGCTTGCAGAGAAAGAGAAGGGAATTGCACAAGATCAGATTTGACAGTGAGTAGGAAGCTGTTAAATGGTTTGAGAAGTTAAGCGTAGCAAAGAAAGTCTTTTTGTTTGCCATGGATGTGATGACGTGGATGGGATGAGCAATGGAAAGCGCTTTTGTGCTGTTAGGGGTAATCAAAACACCCTGTAAGTGGACTGAAAGACCAGTTTCCCTGAAGAGACTAATCGGCATACTGTGGCCTTTATTTAACAGGGAAATAAGGAGTACCAGGTGGCACTGTGGATGAAGAAGATTTGCTGGAGCAAGGCAACTGAGTGAGTCAGTGGTTTATTTATTACATTGTAAGACTGGGTCTCAGGAAATAATAGCAATGCACTGGCAAAACTCTCAGGCCACCTGGTAAAATTATATTTGGGCAAGGCAGGGCAGGTTTATTCATGCAGCACATTTGATATACAAATGCAGTGCAAAGTGCTCGGCAAATAATAATTAGTTTTTAAAAATAATTTGTAATAAAAATAAATAAACATAAATACAGTAAGATAGAGGTGCATGGATCGTGAATGTGCATAGCCAGTTTAATATTTTTTATTTTTTTTTGGTTGACTTTTAATGACGGGATGTTTGAACTGAAGGATGGGATGTCAGAGGATAAGAAGTTGACATTTTGCTTGGGATGAAATGAAGCAAAAGTGTGCAGCAAGAGCTTTGCTAAGCACAAGTTTAACTCCTTGACCGATTAAAATTCAGCAAAACTGGTACACATTGGACATAAAGTCCAGTTCAATTGTTCACTCAAGTGCACAGAAAACTGTATGTAAATATAATCCTGTGGCAACGCATCCCTCTGCTGTCACGCATACAGAGAAGAGGCTGTGTGGAGAGCCTAATCTGCAGCCCTGCACACTGAGGCATTTACCACAAATAACATTTCTATTTGGATTATTTCATTTTGTATCTTTGCCGTTTATTGCTAACATCACATGTCCACAACTCCAAAAGACATAGAAAAATGTACACTGATTTTAATGTAGGTGTTTACAGGCACCTGCTAAAAAGGTTAAAAGGATGAACCAATTGATTCACCCTGACTGATTCCAATCATGCAATCCCGCAATAAATTGGCATTTTATGTCTGTGCCCCAAGGCAGGCCAGTATTTATAGAAGCCATCACATAACTAATCAATTCTTCATTAAGTTAAATCAGGTGTAATACTGGTGGAAGGCTTTATCAACATGTTCTTCTGACCATCTCACAGTATATCAGTAACGTTTCTGAAAGGGAGATTTTCCTTGTACTGTATTTTTACTGATAATAATATTTTCTAAGGTTATACAGTATTTGTACAACTTAAAGCATATATACCAGATTGGCTTAGCTTAGAATATGTTTCTGTGCTTGTGCGCACTGTAGATCAGGATTTCCTTTATCATATTCATTAGGTGCAATACTATGGGCAGTGGAAGGGCCTGGGTTTGATACTGGGGTCCTTTCTGTGTTTGCATGCTCTTCCCATGTCTGCATGGGTTTTCTTCTGAGTGCTCCGGTTTCCTCCCACAGTCCCAAGACATACAGTCAGGGAAGCTGGATATACCAATCTGCCCACAATTGTGCGTTGTGGGTAAGTCTGTGGGTTTAGAGGAAAATGAAGTGACATTTAGTGTAGGGCTGTATGATCAAGACAACCTTTGTTAAATCTAAGACATGCCCAAGACCGTGACTAGTCAGGATCCAGTCAATAACAAGTCCAAAAGTGAATAAAATCAGGTTAATACTAAGATCCAAAAATATTAATTCTTTTCACTAGTCTTTATTTTAACCCTGCCAAGAGCCCAGTGCCATCCAACCAGATTTGCAAACATGTTCATCCAGCTACCGTAAACTACCCAACATTTACCCAACATCACTTACCAGTTTAACTCTGATTATTTTAGCTAGCTAACCTGGAAAATGCAAATATGCGCCTTTAATCAGGAAAAAAAAAAGACTAAACATCATAAAATAGCAGGAATGAACATGAGTACTTCCATTCTTACAATTTGGAGGGAGGAGCAGAAAAGAGAAGGTGTAATGTGTAGAGCTTATTTCTTATATATATTTAATGGGACGTATTATGCTCATTTTCAATGTTAATAATTTTATTTTGAGGTCTACTAGAATAAATGTACATGCTTATTATTTTCCTCATACTGTACATTTGTATTCACCCTCTGTCACTTTGAGTCAGAGTCTGATCCTGAAAGTCAGGTAAAACAAGTTGGCAGATCCGCCTTCGCAAGCTGGACTGGAGCAGAGCTGGAATTCCAAAAAGCCGTTTCAGGAGGCTGGGAAATGTGGTTTCAGTGGGAGAGAGTTTCTAACTCTGGCATGGACTTTGGGCTTTATGCCTTTAAAAAACAGGAAAGCGTCCAAAACTATTTACATTTCCATCAAATTACACTACCCAAACTCTGCTCTGTCCGCCACAGAGATGAACCAAAGGGGCTTAAAGCTAAAGTACAAATATTACTAAATCTGAAGACAAGTAAGAGGCAAAGAAGTCCAGAATGGATGTAGTATGGCTTTGAAAGGAAGTAATGTGGGAGAAACTGTGACTGAAGATTTTAGTAACAACTGTCCATGTCTTCCACATAACCATATAAAGGCATTGGTTCTTCATTCAACCTACTGTGGAGTGAAGGAAAGCCTGCATGCATGCACACACACACACACACACACACACACACACACACACACACAC
>JAVGWN010003608.1:0-10197 GCA_034552555.1 Semaprochilodus insignis | reverse complement strand
ACACACACACACACACACACACACACACACACACACACACACACACAGACACACACACACACACACAGACACACATACTCATGAGAGTCACTCTTTACAGCTCAGCTCTTCAGCTTGCCCCTGTTTAGATGAGGTTCATAGAGGAATACCTGAACAGAATGGCTGAGACTAAACACAGAAACACATATGACATTTTCATCACTTTTAATGAACGTATTTTCTGTTCCATAACACATCACAGTGAATATTAGAGCCTGTGAGGATCTAACCTTTAATCTTATGTCCTTGCTGTACCACGCTGATGTTTCTGCAGCTGTGGAGCTTCTCTATCACTGCGTTACTGTCACATTCCTGCAGCACCTTCACGACTCCCTTAATATTACAGCCAGAGTGCAGGAGCCGTTCAGCAGCACATAGAAACCAACATGCTGCAATTTTACACGCCTCTATCTATCTATCTGTCTGTCTGTCTGTCTGTCTGTCTGATTTAGGGGGTAATGTGGACTTGGAAAGTGTTGTTGAGACCAGCTGGGTGAGAAGTCTCTGTCTGGGGTACCTGGAAGTATTAACAAAACCAAGATGAAAAGAATAAATCAGTCCTCTCTCTGTATACTAAACTCTCCACTCGTCGCTCCTCACACTACAGCACTAATATGCACTGATACAGACAAAATCAACCGGAATTGGAAATCAAACAAAATTGAAAGTTTCAATTTCCTTTGAGAACAAGTAGTAAAAACTACACCTTTCTTTATTCCATCCATGGCTGTACCCACTACTGAGGTCACCGACATCCAGACATCCATATATAATTATAATTAATAATTATATAATTATTGCTCCACCTTTAAGACATAGGTAAGAGGTAAGGGGCAGTCGTGTGTGTGTGTGTGTGTGTGTGTGTGTGTGAAAAGATTAAGATTAAGATAAAAAAAAAAAAGATTATGGGACTATTGTTAGCAGAGCAGGCACACTGACATGTGCTGCTGGTATAAGAGTGCAGGTACAGGGGTGATGTTGAAACATACGTCTGTGTAATTGCTGAGTTGAGAACCTTCTGCCAGCTGAAACATCAATCCACTGTGGACCTGTAGTAATAAATAGCCAGCTGATGAAGGCCTAAAGGATGATTAATACAAATTGTGTGTAAAACTATAGTACCAAACCGACATCAAGTTCAGTGTGACTAATGAAGCAGCCAGTATGTGTCTAAATATCTTTATCTGTGTGACTGTCTGGCAAATTCACTCATACCAAATTCATGACCTTATATCCTTCATCCATCTGTCTGTCTTATTTAGCATTCTCCCTCTCTCTCTTGCCGAGTCTCACGTTTTCTCTCTCACTCTCTCTCATTCTGTGCGTACCTGGTAGCGCGTGGGGTTTTTGATGGGTTTCTTCACTGTGTACTCCTCTTTACTTCTTGAGTAAGCTCGGTATTGATCCGGCTGAATGAAAGACAAAACGAGCAATATAATTCAACAAGAGAAACAAGCACTCCATCCACTGTCTTTCACTTTAGTGTCCCTTTATGACAATCTGCACAGCTTTCTCAGTGTACAGTTCTACAGGATGCCTTTCGTGCTCCGATAATCACAACTTTTAATGAAAACAGCTTCAGTACGATTTACTGCATAAAAGGATCTCTGTAAATGTCTCACAACAAAACAATAAGAGCCAGTATTATTCCAGGGAATTATAACACATTGGAGCTTGCTTAGCAGCTGTGGAGAGGCAGCTTGATTGTGTAAAGTGCTCTAGTGCATGATGAGCTCTGAGCCGAATAGAACTAGAATGGTAGCGAGAGAAACGAGAACGAACTCCTGACACAATCAGAGAAGGTTTTACATCTGTGCTGTGATGAGGAGAAAAAGCAGCCAATGCAATCAGCACACATGCATATGGCACGTAGCCCGCTTATACCCAGTCGTCTACTGCTACATGTGTACACACAATTGGTATAATCTCCAAAGAACAGCACTGGCAATAGAATGGGATGCTTGGAATCACCTGCATATGAACTGAAGGTCACCGTGCCCAATGCCAAGCATCAGCTAGAGGGGGGCAGGCATTACACCACTTTACCAGTCTTTAATTTCCCCCTGTCCCAACCTTTTTGAAATGTGTTGCTAGCATTAAATTCATTTGTCATAAATCAATAGAATTTCTCAGATTCAATGTACGTGTTGTGATTGCACTATTTTCATTTAAAAATAGGATTTAAATGATCTGCACATCATTGCATCCTGATTTCATGTACATTTTTCTAAATGCATCACATGTTTCTTGTTTCTCCTATATATGTTCCTTAGGCTGTTCAGTCGTGAAGTAATGTAAAGTAACACTCTCTTGTTGTGTACTAACACCTGAATGTTATTTGGATTTGTGTATGAACTCTGCTTTGTCTATTGGTTTTCTTGTTTAGGTTTGTCCCTGTATTTTGGTTGGTTTGTCCCTGTAGTTTGGTTTTGACTCTTGACTGCTCTCTGGTTTTCAGCCCTGTCTTTCCAAGGCCTGTTTTGATCGCCTTGGTCATTGTGTTTGGTTAACATCTAACGCTGTACAAGCTCATGCACTCCTTTCTGTTAAACCATTTCTAACGTTTAGATCCACAAGCATCTGGCTTGTCTCTCCAGTGTTACATAAATATGTAAAAATGATCATTTACAGGGTACCAAAATTATCCCACTATACTGGCAGATAATTTTGGTTATTTTAAGAAATACGCTTGAAACAAGCCAACACATCTGCCAAGATAGTGACTGAAAGTGCTAAGATATATGAATTAGACATAAAAAACACTTGGTAACGTTTCAAAAGAGTTATTACTGCACTGATAATGACTAAACATAATTAAGGAATATGGTTACACAAAGCAAAAGCTTTTAGTCCAAAGTACAAATCAGCTAAAAGTCTGCAGTGTGTTTTTTTAACTGTGGTTTCGAACCAGTTCTGTAGAGGTATATACATTATTAACTACCCCACAATTTATCAGGACCACCTTCTTGTATCTACACTCATTGTCCATTTTGTCAGCTCCACTCACCATATAGGAGCATTTTGTAGTTCTACAGACTGTAGTTCATCTGTTTCTCTGTGTACTTTGTTATCCCTCTTTTGCTAACTAATGGAACATGTAGATGGACACAAATGAACACACCAACAAGAAGTTAGAACAGGTCACCATGTTTTTTGTTTCTGACCTTTGGTCGTGAGTTGAGCATTCCCATCTCCACTTCATTGTCATGGTGATGGCTTTTGGCTTTGCAGAGATGTACGAGGCAGGTTTTAGAGCGCAGGGCCAGATAGTAGAAGGACTTTGGACTGGGCACCAGATTAAAGGGCGCAGGCAACGTCCGACCCTCATCGAAATACGACAACCATAACTTAGCACGAGCAAACTTCCACTCGACATCAGCGTCCTCCTACAGATAGAGAGAGAGAGAGAGAGAGAGAAATGGGGAGAGAGAAGGGGTAAAATAAGAGAGAAAGACACAGATAGATGGGAGAGAGAAGAGATGAGAGAGATAGGGGAGGGAAGACAGAGAGAACAACAGAGTAGGAGAAAAACAGAAAGAATGTGGGGAGAGAAAAAGAAATAAGGAGAGAGAGGAAGAGACAGAAAGAGAGAGAGATAGGACAAATCAGATGAGAGAAAGTGAGTAGGGTAAAGAGAAAAGAGGGGGGTTAACAGATAAGAATTAGAGATAGAGAGTAGAGGGGTAGATGGTGGAATAGGTGATAAGGAGAGAGAGAAAGGGAGAGAAAAGTGGGGAGAAAAAAGAGATACACAGTAAGAGACAGAGAGGGAAAGAATGGAAGAGAGAGATAAGAGATAGTTTGATAAAATAAAAAAGGGAGAGAAAGAATGATAGATGGAAAAAGAGAGTGGGGTAAATGAGAAAGAGAGAGGGATAGGGAGATGAGAAAGAGATATAGAGACAATAGAGGGGGAGAGACAATAGGACAGGAGATAAGGACAGAGGGATGGAAAGAAGCAATACTGTATCAATAACTAATCACACTGTGGCTGTGACCTATAACCACGTATAATCCCAAACCAGCCACTAACTGCTCTTATACCTGTAATTAATAATGAGGATCTGTTAACATGTATTAATATAGATTATGATGTCATAATTGATCATTACTGGCATTAGTTATTGAAGGATTATTGCTCACCTCGATTTCCTGGTAGGAGCTGTTGATCATGGCTATAAGCATGTTGAGCAGCACCACCACCATGGTGACGTTATACACTCCATACAGCACATAGCCAATGTTCTCAATGAACTTATGGTCATACTTCAGCACCACTGAGATCACCTCCGACAGGCCAAAAATGGACCAGAACAGAGTCTTAAAACTCTCCTCCACCCTAAAACAAACACACACACACACACACCAAGTCCATTAAAGACACAAGAACTGCTCAGCTTTTAATCACCACCTTCTTTCTGTCCTTCTTTCATTTCTCACAGAAAAGACAGGACTGGTCATATATTCCATGTTCTCTGAATGCATAACACCTGCTGTAGCACTTAAGCCTTGAGAAGCCTCACACTGGCATTTTACAAATCATCAATCATCATCACTCTGGGGGAGTCATTTAGGCAGAGCTTTAAAGCTCGCTGGATTAATCATCACTGGGTGAGCTGTCTGAATGGCAGAGACCAACTTGTGCAACGTGTTTGTGTGTCTTCCCGAGCAGCGTACACACCAATAGCAGTCATTCAAAGCACCTCAGTGAGCTGTCATTGCACAGAAACGTGTCCAAAAAGCCTTCACGGAGGGAAGGCAAATCTGACTGTATCTCTTTCTTTCTCCTCTCCTCCAACCCTCCCTTCCCCCAACTCTTCCTCTCCTTTTCTGGCTCTGTTTGGGAACTCTGAAGTTATACTAACAAAGGGGAGGGAGAGAGAGAGAGAGAGAGAGAGAGAGAGAGAGAGAGAGAGAGGTTTCACTCCCATAGATAAATACTGAAGTAGCCTGAAATAGAAGGGGTGTGTGTGTATGTGTGTGTTTATGTGTGTGAGACCTCACTGGATTATGTGAAGTAGCAGTGCACTGGATCCTGTGCAGTGTTTAAGGGCCTGAACAATCCATAACATTAATAACAGAAACATTAACATAAACAGTTATGGCATTAACAATACGATATTCAATTACTGGGTGCAACCTGGGGGAAATGTGCCCCTCCCCCCCAACTTAAACACACATATACACTTGTTATCAAAACATTAGTAGCACCCAGAAGGAAGTGTCGGATTGCAATGGTATTGGACACCACAGCACCACTGCAGTCACTGACGTGGTGTTAAGGGCAGTCATCATAACAGTCTGTGTGCATGTAGCACACATCAAGCAGCCGATGGATAATGGTGCTGGCACTAACAGGATGACTCATGGAGGATATCACTGCTTGCTGAAGGATGCTACCAACACAACATCACAAGTCAGAATGGAAGGCATGCGCCACAGGATGACCTTATAAAGTCAGTCAGGTACAGCGGTAAGGCCTGTCCTTGCTTACGTCACATGCACAGCTGAGTGTAAAACTTGAATCAGTCACATGTCTCACTATTTCAAACCTACCCACCAAGCTTCATTCCTGTCGGTTGGTTGATTCCTACTGTTTTGAGTGAATGTGTGTGTTTGTGTGTGTGTGTGTGTGTGACATTATATGTAAAATATAAATATTACTTCTTTCCCCTAAGTGTGTGTAGTTTTATGCATCATCATCCTTTACATGTTAAACTCATGTGATGTGATGTGGTTTAACTCAATGGTAAATGGACATTGCTCTCAGTATTGGCATTTTCCCCATTTTAGTAGTTTACCATTGTGTTTAGTATTTTATATTGTCAAATGCAGTAAGATCTGAGCTGGGAATCAATAAAAAAGCTTAAGGGTTTAGATATAAGAGGAACATGTGAGCCTGTTGTGTGACTTCAAAGCCAGAGGGTTCAGCACTCCAATTCCTCTAAAAACTGCTGGGTTGTTTTTCAACCTAAACACTGAGTTGAGCCTGCTGAGTCATTTCCATGACACTGGGCAGTTTTAAGAAGGCCATTTGTTAGGACTCAACCAAAGGATTGATTTTCAAACCTTGAAAGCGTGAGAAAGTTCTTAAGACTTCAGAACTCAGTTAAGAAGTCAGTTGAACGCCTTCTCATGAGAGGGATGGTGTCTGACAGAAACCACCTAGTACGACTTACGATTAAGCAGAACCTAAAAAGACATGTGACTACTATATTATGAACTGCTTTTCTGGTTGTGACATGGGACTGATAGAAATAGTAAGTACAGACTCTTGGGGGTTACAATAAGCAACTTAGTTAAAACTTACTGTCTTACGTGTTGCTGACAGTCGTAGCCCAATGTATGACATTTGTTAAAGTTTGTCTAAATATTAAGATACTGTGAAGTAGATATTACCATTATCTGTGTAATCATTTCACCAACTGTGCCACACTAACCAAGCTAGTTAAACAAAGAAATTACTTTGGATAAGGGCTTGTTTTTGACTGTAAAATGTTTGTCATATGTTTTGTTTTGTGTCTTTTCAGGTTGGAAGAAACATGCCTGAAGAGGAAAAGGGAGATTAAACACAGGAGGTGAACAGCATCTGGAGTCCATATAAAGATGCAAATTGTAGTGTGAACGAGGAATTGAATACAGTATTCCAAGTCCAATGCTCTGTAATGAAGGGTAAAGACAAAAGCCATTGATGGAAATATTAATAGTGAGATACTAATTTTGGACAAACAGGAATAATCTAAATTTTATTTTACTCAAGCATGAGAGGGTTATGAAATAGGGAGGAATAGATGTTAGATAGTATCTCATCATACAGACAAAGCAGAAGAGGATAGATGATGAAAAGAAGGGGGCCAAGTACAGACCCTTGGAGGACACCAAGAATGAAGGGTTGAGACTCGATTTAGGCTGCTAAGCACATGAAAGGTTTTCTATTAGTGAAGATTTTATGGGCCAATGACAATAGTACTTCAAGTAGAACTGACCTAGGACAAAGGAGTAGCAAATGCTAAAAGCCACTTTAAGGACCAAAAGGATAAGCACAGAGAACAGGCAAGGGTTAACTTCAGGTAATTAGTTATACTGACTGGAGACATTTCAGTATTGTCTAATGCAGTAAGATTTGAGCTGGAAATCAATAAAGTGTTTAGATACACGAGCAAAATGTGAGCCTGTTGTGTGACTTTAAAGCCAGAGGGCTCAGCAGTGGATTTCTTGAAAATGCGAATGAACATTGACATTTTGAGAGACTGCAGAATGTATAATGTTGGTGAAGAAAACAGTGAGGGATGGCAGGCAGGATTCGAGGAGAATAGTGGGGGGAAGGCCAGGTAGGGAAGGGAATTTTAGTTATGTACGGACTGACCTGGATGAAGACTGATATTTTAGAAAAAAAGAGAAGCCATAAATTGTATTGGGCTTGCAGAGAAAGAGAAGGGAATTGCACAAGATCAGATTTGACAGTGAGTAGGAAGCTGTTAAATGGTTTGAGAAGTTAAGCGTAGCAAAGAAAGTCTTTTTGTTTGCCATGGATGTGATGACGTGGATGGGATGAGCAATGGAAAGCGCTTTTGTGCTGTTAGGGGTAATCAAAACACCCTGTAAGTGGACTGAAAGACCAGTTTCCCTGAAGAGACTAATCGGCATACTGTGGCCTTTATTTAACAGGGAAATAAGGAGTACCAGGTGGCACTGTGGATGAAGAAGATTTGCTGGAGCAAGGCAACTGAGTGAGTCAGTGGTTTATTTATTACATTGTAAGACTGGGTCTCAGGAAATAATAGCAATGCACTGGCAAAACTCTCAGGCCACCTGGTAAAATTATATTTGGGCAAGGCAGGGCAGGTTTATTCATGCAGCACATTTGATATACAAATGCAGTGCAAAGTGCTCGGCAAATAATAATTAGTTTTTAAAAATAATTTGTAATAAAAATAAATAAACATAAATACAGTAAGATAGAGGTGCATGGATCGTGAATGTGCATAGCCAGTTTAATATTTTTTATTTTTTTTTGGTTGACTTTTAATGACGGGATGTTTGAACTGAAGGATGGGATGTCAGAGGATAAGAAGTTGACATTTTGCTTGGGATGAAATGAAGCAAAAGTGTGCAGCAAGAGCTTTGCTAAGCACAAGTTTAACTCCTTGACCGATTAAAATTCAGCAAAACTGGTACACATTGGACATAAAGTCCAGTTCAATTGTTCACTCAAGTGCACAGAAAACTGTATGTAAATATAATCCTGTGGCAACGCATCCCTCTGCTGTCACGCATACAGAGAAGAGGCTGTGTGGAGAGCCTAATCTGCAGCCCTGCACACTGAGGCATTTACCACAAATAACATTTCTATTTGGATTATTTCATTTTGTATCTTTGCCATTTATTGCTAACATCACATGTCCACAACTCCAAAAGACATAGAAAAATGTACACTGATTTTAATGTAGGTGTTTACAGGTACCTGCTAAAAAGGTTAAAAGGATGAACCAATTGATTCACCCTGACTGATTCCAATCATGCAATCCCGCAATAAATTGGCATTTTATGTCTGTGCCCCAAGGCAGGCCAGTATTTATAGAAGCCATCACATAACTAATCAATTCTTCATTAAGTTAAATCAGGTGTAATACTGGTGGAAGGCTTTATCAACATGTTCTTCTGACCATCTCACAGTATATCAGTAACGTTTCTGAAAGGGAGATTTTCCTTGTACTGTATTTTTACTGATAATAATATTTTCTAAGGTTATACAGTATTTGTACAACTTAAAGCATATATACCAGATTGGCTTAGCTTAGAATATGTTTCTGTGCTTGTGCGCACTGTAGATCAGGATTTCCTTTATCATATTCATTAGGTGCAATACTATGGGCAGTGGAAGGGCCTGGGTTTGATACTGGGGTCCTTTCTGTGTTTGCATGCTCTTCCCATGTCTGCATGGGTTTTCTTCTGAGTGCTCCGGTTTCCTCCCACAGTCCCAAGACATACAGTCAGGGAAGCTGGATATACCAATCTGCCCACAATTGTGCGTTGTGGGTAAGTCTGTGGGTTTAGAGGAAAATGAAGTGACATTTAGTGTAGGGCTGTATGATCAAGACAACCTTTGTTAAATCTAAGACATGCCCAAGACCGTGACTAGTCAGGATCCAGTCAATAACAAGTCCAAAAGTGAATAAAATCAGGTTAATACTAAGATCCAAAAATATTAATTCTTTTCACTAGTCTTTATTTTAACCCTGCCAAGAGCCCAGTGCCATCCAACCAGATTTGCAAACATGTTCATCCAGCTACCGTAAACTACCCAACATTTACCCAACATCACTTACCAGTTTAACTCTGATTATTTTAGCTAGCTAACCTGGAAAATGCAAATATGCGCCTTTAATCAGGAAAAAAAAAAGACTAAACATCATAAAATAGCAGGAATGAACATGAGTACTTCCATTCTTACAATTTGGAGGGAGGAGCAGAAAAGAGAAGGTGTAATGTGTAGAGCTTATTTCTTATATATATTTAATGGGACGTATTATGCTCATTTTCAATGTTAATAATTTTATTTTGAGGTCTACTAGAATAAATGTACATGCTTATTATTTTCCTCATACTGTACATTTGTATTCACCCTCTGTCACTTTGAGTCAGAGTCTGATCCTGAAAGTCAGGTAAAACAAGTTGGCAGATCCGCCTTCGCAAGCTGGACTGGAGCAGAGCTGGAATTCCAAAAAGCCGTTTCAGGAGGCTGGGAAATGTGGTTTCAGTGGGAGAGAGTTTCTAACTCTGGCATGGACTTTGGGCTTTATGCCTTTAAAAAACAGGAAAGCGTCCAAAACTATTTACATTTCCATCAAATTACACTACCCAAACTCTGCTCTGTCCGCCACAGAGATGAACCAAAGGGGCTTAAAGCTAAAGTACAAATATTACTAAATCTGAAGACAAGTAAGAGGCAAAGAAGTCCAGAATGGATGTAGTATGGCTTTGAAAGGAAGTAATGTGGGAGAAACTGTGACTGAAGATTTTAGTAACAACTGTCCATGTCTTCCACATAACCATATAAAGGCATTGGTTCTTCATTCAACCTACTGTGGAGTGAAGGAAAGCCTGCATGCATGCACACACACACACACACACACACACACACACACACACACACAC